>PVKA01000216.1:62067-236534 GCA_004027165.1 Ctenomys sociabilis
TTTTTTTTTTTTTTTTTTTTTTTTTTTTTTTTTTTTTTTTTTTTTTTTTTTTTTTTTTTTTTTTTTTTTTTTTTTTTTTTTTTTTTTTTTTTTTTTTTGGTAGAACTGGGGATTGAACTCAGGTCCTTGCTCTTGCCAGGCAAGTGCTTATTCTACTGAGCTATCTCCCGGGCCCTCAGTACCTTTTAAAGGGATTTTTTTTTTTTTAAAAACTCATTTGGAATTGATTTTGGTGTAGAATGTGCTCTAAATTTTATTTTAAAATGTAAACAATTGTCTAAGCATCGTTTATTGATACATAGCGTCATCTCTGTCCTATATCTGTTCCCCTACATCAATGCCTCAATCTTGATTGCTAAACTTGTAATTATTTTACTACTTAGCTTGGTAGATCTTGACAGCTGGTAGAACAAAACTTCTCCATCCTCATCTTGTGCTTTGAGAATATCTTTAAAATATGTATTGTATCTTTTAATTTTAAAATTCTTAATTGGTAATTGATATAAAAGTTTTCTCTCTTTTTAAAATGTATTTGATTGTTGCAAGGTCTCACTTTGCTGCTCAAACTCGTAATGACCCTCCTGTTTTCAACCTCCCCAGTACTGGCTCTGGCTGGCTCAGCCTGACCTGAGGGCAGATCTGGCATGTCATGTGATTTTGAGGATAGAGCCACGGTCCCCACATTTACCTAAGCTGTCTAAGCAGGCACTTTAATCTACTGAGCTATCTCACTGGCCCTATAAAAGTTCTCTCAATACTAATGTTAGCATGTCTGTGAACGATTTACTTTGCAGTCTGTATAACAGGACGAATAGTTTGTTATATGGTCTGTTGAAAAATTTTCAGTGTATGAACCAACATATGTACTTGATATTTATGTATATATTATGGTGGAATAATTCATCATATATTGTGATGATATTAATTTTTCACTTACAAATAGGTCTTAGGTATCTTTTCCAGGTGGAAAAATAGAACTGTCTTATTTAAGCATAATACAATAATACCCTGGTTCATGAAGGCTTCTGTTTGCAAGAAATTTTGTTTGCAAACAAAAAGAGCATCCCATGGAATGTTGCTCCTGGTCACAAATTCCACAGCAGGGAACAAACATGACCATGACCATCTTTCCCACACCAATGCAAACACAGCTATCTTTTCCAAAATAGTAAAAAAAAAAAAAAAAAAAAAAAAAAGGCCGGGGATATAGCTCAGTGGCATAAGTGCTTGCCTGGCAAATGCAAGGTCCCAAGTTCAATCCCTGGAAAACTGAGGTACTGCCATATTCATTGCAGGCATGAGGGTGCATGCTTGTGGTCCCAGCATACTGGGAGGCTGGGGCAGGAGGAGTATGCCTCAAAATTAAAAAAGGACCAGAGATGTAACTCAGTTTGAAGACCTAGGTTCTATTTCTTTTTTAATTTTTTCTTTCTTTTTTGTACTGGGGATCAAACTCAGAATCTCATGCTTGCCAAGGTTCTATTCCTAATAATGATAATTTTTTCACAATATGTCACTTTAGAGAGGTATTCTAATATAATCAGTCAGTTCCTTATCGAAGTCTGTTAGTGTTGCATCCAATGACTCATTTTAAAAATCAATTCTCATTCGATGAATAAGCTATCCTCCAAAAGGGATAAAATTTAAACATCACCTTCTGAAAGCATCATTTGAGAAAAGTGATAAAACTATGTTACCTACTTATACTCAGTCTTTTATGACTTATACAAGTACCAACATACAGTGTGTCACTTACCATTCCAATTATTTAAATATAGGATGACCAAAATTGCATTTTTGTTAATTTTTATACAATAATATCACAGGATAATATAAAATGATTTAATTATAATATGGTGATGTAAAATGATGATTTTATCAAATTTATTCGACACAATAATTGAATGGTTAAAATGGCAATTGCCTGAGCAACACTTGAGACAGTACGTAAACAAAAACACTGTCTAAGTGATGCTTGGGGTTAAGTAGTTAAGGAAGGTAGTTACACTGATACAGTAAAGAACGAGGAAACATTGTAATAGGCATTGTAGACCCACTAACTTTCCACATAGTTATCCATTAGCTTTCATTACATTTAATTTTAAGATTTAAAAGTTGAGTGAATGGTATAACAAGCCACCGTGGACTCATCGGTTAGCTGGAGCCCTTTACAGGTCATGGCTGTGTTCCATGTAGACGCCCAGCCTGAAATATTTTGAAGCAAATGCCAGACATCATAAAATCTCATTTATAAATACTTCAGCAGTATTTCAACAAGTCCAAAAGATAAGTACTTTCATATCTTAAACAATTCATGTTCTAATATAATCAAATATATAATATATCAAATTTCCCTTATTTATTTATGGGATTAGGGAGATGTTGGTCAAAGGTCACAAATTTCACTTAGGAGGAATCATGTCATATGATCACAGTCATTCTAGTTAACAACAGTGCACTGTATCCTCGAAAGTAGGTTCTTAATCTCAGCGGATTAAAGCGCCTGCAAGCAGGAGCAAGGGCTGGGAGTTTGATCCCTGGGCCTGCTGGCCCCACCCCCAGGGTGCCCTGAGATGGCAACTGAGACTGGGAGTGATGGCGTGCACCTGTAATCCTAGCTCTTGGGAGGCTGTAAACAGGCAGATCACTCTGAGTGTGATCTAGTAGTAAGACGCTAGGGGCTGGGGAGATAGCTTAGTAGAATAAATGCTTGCCTGGTAAGTGCACGGTCCTGAGTTCAATCTCCAGTACCGCAAAAAAAAAAAAAGAAAGTATAAGACCCTTAACACTGTGTAGACCCATCCTAAAAATACAAAAAAAAAAAAAAGTTTCTAAGTGTTTTTGCCACCAAAAAAAAAAAAAAAAAAAAAAAAAAAAAAAGTGCATGAGATTATGCCTTAGCTGATTAACTTGATTCTAAACTACATATGGATCAAAACATCATGCCATACATCGTAAATTTATATTTTTTTCTTGTCAATTGAGAAAATGGAAATAATTTGAGTAGGATCCAAAATAAGATAGGGAGCAGTCAGTGCTTAAATCTCTCTCTCTTCCTTTTAAATTTCTTATAACTCTCCCCCCCCCAATTTTACATGCTTATATCTGGTAATCTGAGCAACTGCTTTGATGACAACGTTATGTAATACAACAACCACTGTTGAATTACTATTGATATTTTTGGTGAAGTTCTGTATCATTTCTAATTTTTTAAACTTTTTTTTAGATAATAATAAAAGACCTCACTATGATCATTTTGTTTCTTAAAAATTTGTTAGAAATTTTGAAATGATAACCAAAGTGCAGGCAAGTTGCAAGTGTGTTGCCAAGCACATTCCTTCCTGTGGGTCTTTGGAGAGTGAGCTATAAGGCGGCGATTTCCCAGTACTCCCCGCGTCTTTAACGCTTTCCGTAAAGAATGACCATCTTTAACAGCAGTGCATCCAGCCGGGCGTGGTGGCACATGCCTGTAATCCCAGCACTCAGGAGGCTGAGGCAGGAGGATTGTTGTGAGTTTGAGACCAGCCTGAGCTACAAAGTGAGCTTAAGGCCAGCCTGAACTGCATAGTGAGACCCTGTCTCAAAAAGACAAACAACAACAAAAAATCCAGCTTATCCATCCAGCCAGGATGGAAGCATGGACTCATTGCCATCCCCACCCTTCAGCCTCCAGTAAGTCTTGGGGTTCCTTCAATGATGTCACCAGTAGCTGCCAGCAAGCTCAGTGCAGATGCATGCAGCATGTTTATTTGTTGTGTGGTTTTCTTCATTGCATCTTATTAGTGACTGGTGATGTTTTATTGCTGTGACTACTGGTGGTGATCAAGGTGATATTTGCCAGTCTTCTGCACTATGATGTTACTATTTTTTTTTTAACTTTTAGGAACTAGTTTTATTAAGGTACAATGTGAAGTTACTCTTCTTTGTGACTTTATAGAGCAGTGCTTTTTTTCTTTTTTGAGAAGTGCTTTGAAACTATGTGTGTCTCATTCCTCATCAAACTTTGAATTCACTCATTTGTTCATATCAGTACAGGTGCATACTTTTCTGTTTAATTCAATACGTTGTAATCTTTAGCTATTTCTTTTTATGTTCGACGTGTACCCCAGCCTGGCCAGTGGGAGTCCCTTCAAGCTGGCCCTTGCATTCTTTTGAGAAATCCCCATCATTCTTTAAGCATGTGCTTACACTCTGGCATAACAAGATGTTCCAGGCTGATTTTATCTTTTTCCTGTCCTTATCTTGTAAACAGGATATGCAAAGTAATGATATTCTAAATCTGTTTTTCTTTATTTATTAGCTAGGCTGAAGCAGGAGGATTGCAAGTTTGAGACCAGTTTGGGAGACTTAGCAAGACCCTGTCTAAAAAAAAAAAAAAAGAATGAATGAATGAATGAAGAAATGAAAAAATAAAGTCTAGTGATAGATAGCTCAATGGTACAGTGCTTACCTACCATGTACAAAACCCTGGGTTCAATCCCAAGCAACACACACACACACACACACACACATGCACGTGTGCACATCACACACAGTCCTTTTGTCAGCTACATTAGTTCATTCACTTGTACAGTTTAAGTAGAAAAATTAATGTAGTTTCCTTTGGCTCATCAGTTTCATGATAATGACTTGGTTTTTGAGCTTTCTCTAACAGTGAATAGGAAGGCTTTTTTCTCCAAGTGTTACCATGTTATGGTTTGTATCTAGTTGTCCCCTCAAAGCCTCATGAAGTCGTGGGACAGGGATTTCTAGAGTTTGTGATTAACTAGTGATCCACTGGGATTATGGGTGAGCCAAGATTGGAATTATGGATCTTAGTACTGCTGGGACTGCAGGTGTGTGTACTCCCCCCAGCATGGGGCAGAGAGCCTGAATACAATATAAGAGAGACAGACTCTTTCTCTGATGTCACTGCTGTTGTTCTGCCTCCATGAACTGCTGCCCTCTGCCATGTGCCCCTCTGCCTTGGAGCCAGCTGAGTGTGGACTGAAACCTCCAGTAACTGTGAGCTAAATAAACCTTTCCTTCCTTTATTTTGTGTGTCAGGTATTTGTCCTAGCAAGGAGAGAAGAGTAGAGACATACCACATGCATGAATTTTTATTTGCTATTGTTTGTATTGATGTTAGAACTGTCCCGTCTGTGCTGGGTGAAGGCCTGTTTTAACCTTTACTATGCTATATGAATCATGAGGGAACAAACCCACACTGAGTCTTTTCTGCCAGGAAAAGGTCATTGGGAATTTCATTTGGGATTGCATAAATGCCCTTGGTCAACATATTTGGTATCATGAGCATGGTATTCATCTCTGTCTATCTGGTCCTTACTTTAATGAAGTTTTGCTGAAGATCTTGCACGTCTTCTTTTAGATGTATTTCAAGATATTGAGTTTTTTTGTTGTTGTTGTTTTGTTTTATGAGACAGGATTTTGCTTTATTCTTCAGGCTGATATTGAGCTCATTTTGT
Source organism: Ctenomys sociabilis (assembly GCA_004027165.1). Taxonomy (NCBI): domain Eukaryota; kingdom Metazoa; phylum Chordata; class Mammalia; order Rodentia; family Ctenomyidae; genus Ctenomys; species Ctenomys sociabilis. Next base: position 67,533 of record PVKA01000216.1, read on the forward strand.
AGCCCAGGCTGGCCTTGAGCTCACAGCAGTCTTCCTGCTTTAGCCTATGAGTGCTGAGATTACATGTATGCACCACTATATCTGGCAATACTGAGTATTTTTATTGCTAGTAAAAATCATATCCTTTTAAGAGTGCATTTTCTAACTGAAAAGGTGGCAGTGCAAATGACTTTGATGTATTGATTTTAGATCAGACAAATTGTGAAACTCTCTTATTACGTTTAAGAATTTGACTATAGATTATTTTGCTTACCCAAAGTCATATCACCTGAAAAAAATGACAGTTTCTTTGTTTCCAATACTTATAGTTTGTTTTTCCTATTTTCTTTACCTTTTTGTTTGTCTTTGGAACTTCTTATACAATGTTGAATAGAATTGGCAAGAACAGGAATACTTGTATTATTCTTGATACTTTAGGTTGCAAAATTTAGTATGATGTTTGCTACAGAATTCTTTCTGGAGGAGGGTTAGATATCAAGCTTAGAAAATTTCTTTATATTATTGATTTTTTAAGAGCTTTATTTTAAATCACAGATAGCTATTGATTTTTTATCAAACTTTAACTTATAGTTTTTGAAGTATTTATATAGGTTCCCTCTTTTATTTTCACTGACAAAGTTTTCTGTTATTGAATTCTTTGGTCAGAGCTCACGTTTTGTGTGACCATGAGTATTTGAACTTTACTCAGTTCATTATCAGTGTGCAAAGGAAATCTGTATATGCTGTAAAGTTGATGCTTGCTCTGGAGCCATTAGGGTGGGTGTTACCCATATGGTTAGGTCCCTCCTTACTGGGGTTGCTCAAATCTTACTGATGATTTTTGGTTTACTCAAACACTGATAGATCTTCTATTATTTTGCATAATACTGTGCTATTATGTATAACGGAATTAAGCAGTTTTATTTCTTTTTTTTCTAGTAGGTCTTTTATATCTGGCAGTATTTTTGTTTATTTCTAGTAAGTCTTCTATTTCACATCATACAATATTATGTGTATTGGAATGAAACAGTTTTATTTTTTTCCTGGTTAATCATGTTTCTGTCCTCAAGTCTATTTTGTCTGGCACTAATATGGCTATTCTCTTAATTAGTATTTTTCTGCTATGTTTTGTTTCAACCTTTAAGTTTCAACTATTCTGAGTTCTTAAAGCTGAATTATTTTTTGCTTATCTTAATGGTCTTGATTCAATTTATTTCTGCAGCACAGCACATAGTAGGTACTCAGGAAATGAGTCACTGTCCACCAGGGGCCTATGGAAGCCACTCAGGTGGAAGGTGGGGAAAGAAAGTGAGACCTTTTCTCAGCATGGAGATATGGGCTGCCACTGTCTCCTAGACTGGGGGCCTCCAAAGGACTTGGTTTTTCCTGAGAAAAGCATGGCATTTCCAGAAAGACTGGCTGAGAAAACCCCAATCTAGTGCGAGGCCACATAACTATTTCCTAGAAACTAGATGTGAGTGAAACTCGGCCTGTGCCGGAGTCACAGCATACATTTCCTGTTTTTCATCCACCAGCTAATAAAGTTATTTCCTTCGTGTGCTGTGTGCCTGAGCAGGAAGGCCCTGCTGCTCAGGGCTGGAGGCCAGCTGTTATCCACCACCCAGCTCCAAGCAGAGGTCGGAAGTGGCCTGGGCTCCTTGGGGAGGAGCTTCCTCTTAGGGTTGTCACCTCGATGCCCCTACACAGCTCCAAGCAGTCAGTGGCCTTAGGGCATCAGCAACCATTTCTATTTTCAGGGCTCTGTTTCCCACCTGGAAGTCTCCCAGATAGCTGAGCAGCACCCCAGGTCCTGTAGATCCTATGTGGATCTTTTGTTGCTTCGCTTTGTTTGCACTGGGTGCTCCTGGAGTCCCCTTCTCTGTGCTCAGTGCCAGCTCCAGCCAATAGTTGAAGTAGAATCCAGGGCATCCCTGTTCCTTGCCTGGTGCCTGTGGCCGTCTGGAGACTCATTAGTCTGGGCTGCCAGCCCCAGCGCAGGCTCCACATAGAGCAGTGTGGCCTCTTGTCTGGCCACAGTTCTGGCTCCCACTTCTGGGAGCTTCTCTAGTGTAAGGGAAGGTCAAATTCTTTCCTGTGTCCCTGGAACCTCCAGGTGTGGCCTAGAAAGACTACTTGGGAGAGTTTTTGAATGAATGAATAATGAATGAATGAATGAATGAATCCATCCATCCATAGGTCCTCTGAAATTTTCCAGGTTAACACCCTACATCCTAGCCCTTAACCATCCTCCCTCGTTATGGTTTGTAGCCAGAACAAACTAGAGTGACCCACAAGCTGAGACGAAGTGCAGGACCGAGCGTGCTCATTTCCCTAGCAGCAAACTTGGAACAGGAGCCACAAAATAGCTTGCTGAAGAAGGAGCTGGGTAGAGGTGCTAGGATTATCAGAGTGCCTTGAACAGGTGAAAATGTCTCTACTATGAGGAAGAGGACAAAGAAAATGAAGAAGCGCCTGCTCCACTGTCCAAGGTACATAACTCACCTTATTGTGTGTTTGTGTGTGTGTGTGTGTGTAGCAAAGTACACATAATAAAATTTTACCACTGTAGCTCTTTCTCTTTGTGAGCACACAGCTTTGGTTTTGAGGGCATTCATTGTTGTATAGTTGTTGAAGCTGGGCTGCTAGCAACTCTTGCATCCTCTTCAGTTCTTGACCTTTTTTTTTTTTTTTTTTTTTTTTTGCCTTGTGCCTTCAGGTAAGTGCTTTCCTTTCTGCTGAGCCTCAGCATTTTGTTTTCCAAACAGGAAGAGGGCCTCTGCCTCTGGGGCTGGGACATTGAAGGAGGTGGGCATGGCTGCCTTCCTGGGTCAAGAAGATGCAGCTGGCAGGATCACTGCCATTCTCTCGGTGTGCTGACACTCCCTAAAGGCCAGACTGAGTGTAATGATAACTGTAATTATGGTGCAGCCATACCGACAATGACTTGAGAGAGGGTTGTAGCTGGCCAGGGAGCTAGAGCCCAGGCCCCAAACCTGTAGTGCCACCAGGTAGCTCTGTGGCCTTGCCGACTCCTCCCTGTTTTTGGCACACAGAGGGGTATCCAAGGGGACTTCCTCTGAAAGAACCCAAAGCCTCTTCTCTGTCACTAACCTCACTTCTCACCTCACCTGGGGAAAGAGGTGGGACAAGATTTACTCTTGTGAGTACGAATGGGGTAGCCCAGTTCCCCGAACACTGTCATGCATTTATCCTCCAGGTCACGAAGCCTTGAGGACTGGGGTCCTGCCTTGCTCCCACTTGTGTCTGCTCTAATCTCCTTGCCCACGCCTTCATTCACAGACCTAGTGAACCAAGGCTCTGTGTTGGGCCAGGAGTGGGGCCCTCCCAGGAGTGTAGGTCTGCATGCCTGCGCTCCAGGGTTTCCTGGTGGGCCTGGAGATCCAGGCCAGGCACAGATCTGGTGGTCCAGCTTTGGGCCAGCAAGGATGAGATATGACCCTGGTGCCCCCTGCCTTGCAGAAGGTGGTGTGGACATACAGGGATGAATAACAGTGACCACCCTAGAAGGTGGCTGCGAAGAGCAAGTGAGGGCTACAGAAAAGAGCTGAGCTCTTTTGTGAGTTGTGAGCAGGTCTTGGGGCTGGTGTCTGTGGACGCTCCCCGGAACTGCTGCCTTTGTGCATCTGTCCATCTCTTAGCCACACACTTCCTCGCAACTGCGGAACAAAGCACCTTTCAGGCCTGGTGTTGCACACATCACACAAAAGCGAGCTTCTCATTCTGCAAGGGACTTCTTGAGAACCCGAGGTGATGCTTATCTCCACGTTAGCTGTGCTTCTCAGAAGGGACCGACTGCTCGCTGAGCACAACTCCTGGGCCTGGAACACACAGCACAAGGCCCAGTTCCTCCCTCCACATCCTCTGTCTAGGAGCAGAAGGCAGATAAGAAGCTGCAAGTGGCCTGCCCTGTGTGTGGGCTGTGTGACCCCAACTCAGCTGTGAGGAGTTGAGCAGAGGGATTCACTGTTGACTGTGCATTGTGGAAGGTTTGATAGAACCTGGCCACTCTGAGGCTTATTCTTGAATTGCTTCCTCACCCAACACACATATGTACACACTCATGTAATTTTAGCATTATGTCTACATTTCTCTCTTCTCAGATATGGATGCTGAAGTTTGGAAAAGCCATGCCACTTGCTTAAGCCCTAGTGCTGGCAGGCAGTGGGCTGGGGTTTTGCTCCCTGTCCCAAACCTGCTACCACAGAGGCTGCTACCACATTCCACAGCCTCACAGTGTCTCTCTCCCTCCTGACTACCCTGCCTCCTCTACTCCTTTTGCAACCTGTTCTTCCACCTATTTCCAGGTTTACCTCATAACCATAGGACTGGGAATCTCTATCCTTTCCCTGTGACAAGTCATTGGGTAGGGACTTCCTGGGTACAATCCTTGGGGAAGCAGCAACTTGGAAATCCCCACACTGCCTGGACTCAATGCCTGGGAAAGGCCCTCCCTGCCCAGGTACAGCCTAGGTACACAAAATCCACCCTGCAGTGAGGACAAAGCTTTTTTGTTCCATTGTTGGCAGTACCTGGGCCCTTCCCCACACAGTCAGGATTTGGGGCAGATTTGTGGTAGCTTTGCCAACCCAGCATGGATTCCTTGAAGAGGCAGCAACAGCATGCTCTGCAGACTGTACAGAGGCTTTTGCCCCTTCCTGCATGTTGGACTCACCCAAGAGTCTATAAAAAGTCCCAAGGCCAGGACCCCACTCAGGTCAAGTCAACCAGGTACCGTATTCTGTGGGGAGCCAGCCACTATGAGATTCTATGTGCAGCCTGGTCCAACCCAGGGGCCATCATGTAGCCCTCAGTGTCACAGCTAGGGGCTTAGCTTGGATAAACATTAAATCCTCAACTCTCCTTATACCTCATATTTCACATGTTGAAGTTTTAATCCTCAGCACCTCATTATGTGGAGAGAGGGTCTTTATAGAAGTGATCAAGTTAAACTGTGATAGAACTGAAGTTCTCTTGGGCAGGAGAATTTGGAGACAGACAGGCACCCGGGGAGCACCACACACACAGAGGAGGCAGAGACTGGGATGAAACAGCTGCAGCGAGGAATGCCGAGGCTGCCAGGAACCCCCTGCAGCTGTAGGACAGGCGTGGAGTGGATGCTCCCTCACAGCCACAAGGGACTCAAGGGGCTTCCAGCCTCCAGACCTGCAAGCCTCAGTCTGCTCATAGGACTGTGATACAGCAGCCCCAGGGAAGCCGTCCACTCCTTTCTGTAGAGGGACAAAGCCAAGGCCATGGCACAACTTTCTATGGGGCGTAGAGGACTTTGATGGCTGCTGCATGTTCCTTGGCCACCTTTTACATGCCACTGTCCTGCTGCAGCTCCCACCAAGTCCCAGGAGGCTCTAGCTGTGTGGGTTTTACCTAGTTGTGCATCCTTGAGGCAGGTGATATTCTAAGCACTGGGATCAGTAGAGCAGCAGGCCGGTAGTCCCCAAGCCAGGAACGGCCAATGGGCAAGGTATGTGAGCTTGGGGTTAACAGTGTCTCCCCCTGTGTGAGTGTCATGGAGAAGATGAGGCTGGAAAGGAGGACAGGAAGTGTGGAGCAGTATAGCTTTCTACAGGGTGGCTGGAGGTGGTGGTCCTCCTGGCCTCTGTCCTTCCTAGGCTCTCTCAGGTCACATCCCTACACAGCATCCTACTTTGCTTCCTCTGCCCAGCCATGCATTCCATTCTTTTCTTGCATTTCCAGTACATCACTGTGCATCCACTCAGCTGCTCAAAGCAGAAGCTTGGATGACAGCTAGATATACTCAAGGCTTGGCCCTCACCCCCTTATCCATGGGAGTTGGGGGTGCTCTCTCCACTAATGCTGAAGGCATTGTCTCACCTTTGTCCACTCACCAGTCTGAAGAGAACCCTAGTTTGAGGAGGCTCCTTGTTCCCATTCTAGTGGACTGAGTACCATTTCTAATCAGCTGCACAGTACCTGTCTAATTAAAAGTTGGTGGTTCTAGCTTCAGAGGCCACAGTTGGGCTCTCGCTCTGCAGGTTCACCTTTCTGTTTCTGTGAAATGCCATGGCCCTCTCTGGAGGCCTTTTCTGGCTTTTGAGGAAAGCCAGTGGGACAGAGTCTCAGAATCAGTGTCTCACTGTGGCCAGGGAACTAAGCCCCATTCCTTTCTGTTGGATCAGATGGAGTCAGGCCCTGCCAGAGCACAGAGTGATCTGCTTAGCAGTGGAAAACATGGGGCTCGAACTTTCCTGAAGAAGCAGCAGAGAGACACAAGAGGGGACCCAGGGAAAGTGATCAATGGTCCCCTGTTGGATCAATGGGCACATGCCTTCAGATTATGTTAGATGGGCTCATGAATGAGCCTAGCGGTGTGGTCAGGTGTATGGGCTGGGGAAGCAGAAGGAGGAGCCCCAGGGGAAGGTGTATGGGTTGACATAGCTAAAAAGCAGAGTCCCTAGTCTTGGAAAGATTCTGGGACACCCTGATTTCCACAGATACTCACTTTTCCCTGGGTCCCCTCTTGTGTTTCTCTGCTATCTCCTTCAGGAAAGTTCTAGTCCCATGTTTCCCACCTGTAAACAGATCACTCTGTGCTCTGGCAGGCTCTTATTCCATCTGAATCACAGGGGCCTGAAGTGCCTGGCTTCTAGTATCTCAGTTTTTGTGAGCTTCCCAGGTCCCCAAAGGGGATGTTGGGTATCAGAAGGCTTAGCAGAGGGTTGAGGGACAATCCAGATACACTTTCTAAACTGGGACATTATTGAGCTTCACTATTCTCTTGCCTCTGAGGTGCCCCAAGCCAGAACAGTATGTGTCCTGATGGGTGAAGTGGAAAGGTGGTCTCTGGCTCCACAACCACTCTTGAGCACCACACAGGGCTTGAAGTAGAGGAGGTGGCCAGTGGGACCTTTAATCTTATGTGATCCTCTCATTATGAGTCTTTGTTTCTCCTCTATTTAGGTTGAGTGGGACACCTTTTTCAACCCTGTGTGTTTGTGTGTACCTGTACACACAGAGGAGGGGAAAGGCCCCATCCACAGTGTGCCTACCTGGCACTATCTAACCCAGCCTTGACTCTCTTGCTTCCTGTGATGAATGGGTGGATGGAGGCCCATCCCTAGATGAGCTGATGTTCTTCACTTGGCAAGCATGGGGGCCGGGGTGATCATTCAATCCTGTAATCCCGGGGTGGAGTAGGCTGCAACATCCTCTCAGTAGTGAGCAACTAAACTCTTCATTCTGTTATGTGACTGTGTGAGTCACTTGACCTCTCTGAGCTGGTTCCTTCATCTAATTAACAAGGATGATAGTTTTGCCTACTGCAGTGTATCCCTTAGTAACTAGAGCCCTCTTGTGTTGGGAGCAGCTGAAGTTGGAAATTGGTCAAACGTGTACGGGCAGGACAGCCACTAGTTGCTAGGTAACTTTGTGTCTTCTGATACTAACTTTGAAAAGGTATAAATAAATGCCCTAACTGTTGTTCTCTGGGTCTTTTGCCCATCAGGCAAACAGAATTTCACCTGACCCAGCTCTTGGCTCTTGTCTATCTTTTCTTCATTCATGCTGCCATTTCTCCCAAGCGTACACTGAAACACCAGTGAGCTCCTACCTATTGGTGCCCAAACAGGGACCCAATAAGAGATAAGTGGGCAGTAGGAATGCTTCAAAGTAGTGCAACAGGGGAGAGAAAATAATGGGTTAGCACAGGTGAGCAGGAGATACTGGCACATCAGGTATTAAGCATAGAGATGGAGGCTCATGAGGGCCAGAAACAGGTTTACTAGGGCCAGAAAGATAAGCAAACTTAAAGAGAGAGATGGGTAAGAGAGAGATGGGCTTACAAGAAACCCAAAAGGTAAAAGTTATATAGAATTCACAGAGTTTTATTGCTGGGTGTGTGTGGAGGCGCATATCTGTAACCCTGGAACTCAGGAGGGTGAGGTAGGAGGATAATTGAGGGTAGTTTGAGACCAGCCTAGGCTATAAAGTTTGCTCAAGGCCAGTCTGAATTGAACATCAAGACTCTGTCTTAAAAAAAAAAAACACAACCGCCCACCCCAGAGTTTCAAGAACCATAGGTGTTTATAAATATATATATATATATAAATGTTATTTTCTTGGTTCTTGTGTTTATTTTCTAAGACCACCCCAAAGGACTGAATGTGGAGTGCTGTTTTAAAATGAAGTCCTGAGTAGAGAAAGGAGGGTGAAACAAAGGTACCATAGATGGATCTTGAACCCTTTAACCCTGCTCAATTAGATAAGAAAGGAAAAAAATTAAATTATAAGCAGTTAGCTCCAAGCAGCACTGGGGTGCTCCTTGGGGGAGGGGCACAAGCCAGGTTCAGAGAGGGCCCCATGCTCTAGTCCTAAGAAGACCCAGCTTGGGCAGACCCAGCTTGGGCAGACCCAGCTTGGGCAGACCCAGCTTGGGCAGACCCAGCTTAGGCAGACCCAGCTTGGGCAGACCCAGCTTGGGCAGACCCAGCTTAGGCAGACCCAGCTTGGGCAGACCCAGCTTAGGCAGACCCAGCTTGGGCAGACCCAGCTTGGGCAGACCCAGCTTGGGCAGACCCAGCTTGGGCAGATCCAGCTTGGGCAGACCCAGCTTAGGCAGATCCAGCTTGGGCAGACCCAGCTGGGGTTTCCCAGCCACCTGCGCATATGCATGCCTGGTCAACCCCAGTGGTTGGCACGTACCACCATCTATAGTCCTGTGCACCTGGAGCTAAATAGGAGGGTCATGACTCTAACTAGGCAGTTCGTGATTGTACTGTGGCTCTCCAACTCACAGGTACAGCATTTACCATGTGTGCTTCTGGCACTGAAAATTAATTCAGCTCAAAATAGAGCCTGTGCTTGAAATCCAGGCAAAAAAAGGAGACATCTAGCAATCAGAGCTAAAGTGACAGCTGGCACACACAGTGGCTGTAGCTACAGGGCAATCACCCCATGTTGCTTGGGGAGAGGGAATATGGGCAGGAGAGCCCACATTGGGTTCAAAAGTAGGAATTAATTATGTAAAATAAAAGAAAAAAATGTAAAGGGCTTTCAGATTCAAATGCAGATGGCCTCTGGATATGGCAGCTAAGGTCCACAGTAACAAAATTCCTAGATTGCTAACCTGGAAGGATACAAAGGGCCATTTGGACCAGAATAGAATCTCCCAAGGAACAGAGCAATTTTTTTTCTTTTATTTGCATTACAATTGACATTAAAAGTGAAACCTTTACCTTTCCCCTTAAGATAATTAAAAGGCTGTTTCCATCCTCAAGAACATCTTGCCTTTGGTTAAAAACGTATTTCCTAAGGTTTACAATAATGAGGATATTTAAAATATTAAACTTCTCATGATTCCTAATGAGGTTGATTTCCTGTTTTATAGTCCTAAATTAAATTGGTGCAGAAAAGCTTTGATATTTCACAAATAGATGTAAAAGTTTAGGGTGCAATCTAAAAGCAGTGGGATTTAAACAGGTGCTTCATTTTGACATCACATTTAAATGAGGGCAGGCCTGCTGGCAGCCTCCAAAGGGGTATGTACCAGCTATGATATCTTCTTCATATTTGGGTCCACTTATCCAACAAAGATATGTTATGGCTCAAACGGTACAGATCAACCCTAAGTGATTTTCAGATTTTACTGAAATAAAATCTGTAATATTAATTGGCTAAGTTTAGAATTTGTTTTTATTAATTGTCATTGTTCTTCAGATAAATTAATTTCCTTCTTTTCGCAAATGGGTCAAATTAGGTTAAGGGAGGCTATGTGATGCTGCCTCTTCCAAAATGTAGAATAAATGTTTCTCAGTGGATAAATCAAAATTCAATTACAAAAACAAAAGGGGAAATCAATCTTTCCCACTTCACTTGTCAATATATATTATTAAATTTTAAAAAGTTCACACAGGGTGGAAGTACAGCAACAGAAAGATAATTCAATCAGGTAAAGAAAAAAAGAAGCTAACCTGAGGTAGAGGGTATGCTTGTGTTTTTTCAGAGAATGCTGAATGACCTATTTGGATATCAGAATGTACTGTCAGGCTGTATCACAAAGAGAAGCTGGTAATGATGAGGCGAGCTTTGACCTTGGGCCTATTGAACAGACAAAATCAAGATCTAAGGTCTAAATAGGTGATAGAGTATGTAAAGATAATGGAGTTGAAAGTTACTAATATTCTTAGGTAAAAAAAATAAACTATAAAAAGTATATTCATTATAGATAAAAATATTATATTCCTTCCAAATTTTTCTGGTAAGAGATCTCTGCTAATTGATAACAAAATCTGACTTATCTATAACTATTAAAATTTCTATAATTATAATAAAGTTACTGTAATTCATTTGGTCAAGAATATACTTGAGTTCATTCTGATTTATAAAGATGTTTGTTTTGTGCACTTGTTTTTGTCTATTTGTATGTCACTCTGTGAACAGTTGTTCCTCTTTTTTATTTGAATGCAACAATTTTTCTTTTATCATTTGTTCAATTTTTGTTTTAACATTTGTTCATTACAATTTTGATTACAGATTTAAAAGTGTGCTTTCTCCCGAGTCACCAGCTGGTCTAAGTGATATCAAAATTGGTTTACTCAAAGGCCAGCTTAAATTTAAGCTAATTAAACAAATATTCTTATGGTGGGGAGAGATTATCAGACTGGATTACAATTGGTAAATAGAGGGGTGGTTAATCTTTGTTGTTGAATAAGGAGCTTCCAATAATCTCCATAGTCTCTTGGGAGGCGCCCCCAATTATTTCATCATTGATCAAAAGATAAGTTCTTAAAAAAAGTTACAGTAAGTTTTCTCATAAAAGATGCTCTTGGTACAAAACTAAATTAAGAAACAAAGGTTTTCACATGTGTATTTAAATTCATTAGTGCTAATATCATGGTAAATTAAATTCTTTCATGGTTTCAAATGTACAGGGCTTCCAAAGTGTAAAACATAGACAGATTATTGTGATAATACTTTTTAAAAATATTCAGACCTTAGTCTTTTACAAAAAAACTTGACCATTAAAAGCAACTCATTAGGCAAAAACTTTTTATTTATTAGAGATGATTGGTTAAAAGACTTATGTTATGTCAAAATGAAAATTTAAGTATGTAACAAAATGTCACAAAATGACATCATGATTGTCATGCTGCACTGTTATGTATAGATCTGAGTTCTAAATTTCTTTGTAAAAATATGGAACATTTGTCTGTTAGCATTGTATAAGGATTTAAATATTATAAAAAGTATAATTGCTAGAAAACAACAGTTTTGTTTTATGTTTTAAGGTCTTTGATATTCAGATAGATAGTAATTTTAATCTTCTCTGCCTGCATTACAGAGTAATGTCATTGATCTCTTATGGATGTTTAACAACTGAGGTTTAGAGACAAAAAGTTAGAGAAGTAAATGAGCTAAGAGAATAGCCCTCTCACCCTCTGAGGTAATGAGGACTCAGGACATAAGAGAATCTCTGTTGTGACACCCTATAACTTAGTTGAGTCCCTGATTTTCTGATAAAGGAGATTATGGGACCACAGAAGAAAGTGATCGGTGATGTATAGTATGGCTAAGGAGAGCCACCTGGGGGGATAAAGAATCTCTCAAGCTTTCACAGAAAGCAAGTTGGTCAAACAGTGGCCGTGACTCATTAAGGTGGCTGATGCTGACAAGATCTAAGAGGTGCTGTACTTGGTTCCCAGGTGATTCCTGAGGAGACTTAACTAACCTTCCTAAATGGCAAAACGTTGATTAATACAGACCTCACTTTAACCTTTTCTTAAACATCGAGCAGGTAAGTATAACTATGTTATGTAGAAAACAATGTCATAATAGTATTCCAGCTGTAAAAGGTCCAAATCACTAAGAACATGTGACAGTTGCCAAATGTATTGGTAACTACCTCAGGTTTATTTATTTATTTTTCTGTTGATCATTTTTGGTTTTTTTTTTTTTTTTAGACAGAGTCTTGTTATGTGGTTCAGTCTGGCCTTGAGCTCACTTTGTAGCCTCACTACTGTTATAAATTATTTGACTGTAAAGGGTTAAGTTGCTGCATACAGGTACCAAAAATCTTTGGACTGGAAATCTTTAGACTAAATAAATAAATTTATCAAACTGAAAAGGACTTCTACAGAATTCTCCAAACATAACTTCTCCAACTGCAACTGGACACCTGTCACTTACACAACAAAATAGCAAAGAGATATATGTTGGGAGTGGCTGAAGCTGGAAACTGGTCATATGTGTGAGGGAAGGACAAGCCCTTAAGCAGTCAAGCTACCTCAGTTTTTGTTGTTGTTATTTTATTTATTTATTTTTTTTATGTGCATGGTCTCACTATACAGCTTGGACTCATAGTGATCCTCCTATTTTCAGCCTCCCTAGTGCTGTGTTTATGTTTTTTTAGACAGGGTCTTATTATGTAGTTCAATTGGGCCTTGAGCTTACTTTGTAGCCTAGGCTGGTCTTGAACTTGCAATCATCTTCCTAAGGGCTGGGATTACAGGCATGCACCATCATACCCAGCTGTTACCTCAGTCTTTTTTTTTTTTTTTTTTTGTACCAGGGAGAGAACTCAGAACCTTCTAGGCAGGCAAGTGCTTAAGCCACTGAGCTATCTCTCCAACCCTATTACCTCACTCTTGAAAAAAGCATCCTGACTAAATAATTTCATCCATTAGTCACTAGGCAAACTTATGTCTCCTGATACTAACTTTGCAAAGGTATAAATAAACACCCTTTCTGTTGCTGTTCAGGTCCTTTGGCCATCAGGCAAACAAGTCTCTACCTGATCCAACTCGTATCTCCTGTTTATCTTGCCCTCATTCCTGCTGCCATTTCTCCCCGGGATACACTGAGAGACCAATGAGTCCCTACATTCTTGTTACTCCTGGGCCTCCACCCCAGATGGCACTGATCTTCACTTGTCTTCTTCCTGAAAAGGCAGCTTCCTCAGATTAGGATCTCCCCACCTGTGCTGTCCATTGTAGTGGTTATATTTGACTACTGAGCATTTGAAGCCAGCATGTGACTTATCTGGATTGAGAAGCACTGTAATGGAAAGCACACATGGCATCTTATAACTTTATAGAAAACCAAAAATGTAACATAGGTCATTGATCACTTTCAATACTAATTACATGTTAAGGGGCTGGGGAGATGGCTCAGTAGGATAAGCACTTGCCTGACAAGCTCAAGGGCCTGAGTTCAATTCCTGGTTCTGCCAAAAATAAATAAATAAATAAAAGTAAACTAATACTAATTACATGTTGAAATGATTTTTGATAAATTAAATAAAATATATTATTCTAAATTAGTTCCCATGTTTTTTATTTTCTCACTGTGGCTACAGGAGAAATGTAAGTGTATTTGGCTGGCATTATGTGCACTTAGGAAGCCCACCTTAGAGAATGAATTTGGAAAGATAGTTTTAGGATTTCAGAGGCTCCCTGGAAAAAAGCCTCTGAAATTCCCAGCAGCGACTAAAGGTTGGAGTATAATCCACTTCTTGGACATTCCTCACTTTCCCTGTCCTCACATCATGCAGCCTCTCAGGAAGCTCAGATTCAGCTGAGGGAGCTGCCCTCCCCAATCCCCAGGATGAGTGTGGCCAACCAAGCCTGCAACTCTCTTCTCCAAAGCCCAACTATGTGGACGCTTCCCTGATGTCACTATCTCTCTCCAAGCCTACCCAAGAAATGTGGCCTCATTGGTCCAGGGCCTGCAAGGACTTGCCACAGTTTAGAGGGTTTGAGGGTATGGCAGGCCTCTGGGACAGCCCAGAGCATGGCTCTGAGAATCAGAGACCTCATTGTGGATCCGGGTTCTGCCTCCCGCTGGCCATGTGGGCGGGAATGCCTTCTATTCTCTGCACCTCAGTCTTTTCTCTTATGAAATGGGAATGAACACTGAACCTTACCATAGAGTACAGTAGATTGATTGACATCATCAAGGCATGACTCTTGGCATAGGATTCTATCACATAGTAGTTGCTCAAAGTCCTGAAAGAGATAGACATGTGATTTGTGGCTGCAACTATGCCACGATGGGTATGGAGAAGAAACAGCTGCCAAGGTAGACAGCAGGTGGTGGACCTATAGCTCCTTCTGAGGCACTGAACTATATATAGCCAGCATGAAGCCTGGATGGATCTTTCCAATGAGGAGATCAAGGCTGTTAGAGATGAAATGACTTGCCCATGGCCAACAACCAGGGTTGAGTCTTAATCCACTTGACCCAAACACCTATGGTCTCTTTACCACACAGTACTGTGAAGACTGAGAGGGGCTCTTGAGAAAATGATCAAGGCAACGTGAGGGGACCCTTGACATGTTTCTCAGACTTTGAACGATGAATAGAAGGTTACTAAGAGATGGATCTCCTGCAATAGGAAAGTGGCCCAAGGGGGAAAATGTGAGGAATGAGGATGAGGGGAAGGGAAAGTAAGTAGAAAAAAGATATATTACATATGGGAAGTTAATGGCCTTAATTAATGTAAACATTATATGCCTTAATGTGAGCTACGATCAATAACATCAACAAGATGAAAAATGGGATAGTGGAGTTGGAGGAGGAGGGACAGAGGTGGGTAGGGTAGGGGTTAAAACAAAGAAATAAGCTGTGATGTGCACATGTAACCACTCCCCAAGATGATGATAAATCCCATGAATTGCAAACATGGGCTACTAAAAATATGTGTCCACAACTTCTGTTGTAAACCAGTTTTCCCTAAAGTAACCTCGAGCCAAGGACTAGGGTACAGGAAGTTCATTCGGGACAAGGAAACCTAATGAGAATGGACAAATGAGACAGGGGCAGGAGAAACCCAGAAAGGCTTTTCTGAGCAAGGTTCCACTGTGGGCACCTGGCCTTGGTCTTGCAGGTCACCCTCTGAGCTGTGTGTGGGATGCACACCAGTGCCACAAATTGAGGAGCAGCAGGCTGGAAGTTTGTACAGCTGGAATCCTTGTGATGGAGAATTCCCAAGCAAGGCCCTGTGGCATTGGATGAAGCTCCTGAGTAGGACAGGCATGGTACAGGGATGGCACCCAGGAGACCAGTCACAGCCTGCTTCTGGAGAGTCCTCCTGAGCAAAACATTCAAACTACCCAACGATGTGTATTACAGTTTTTACAAATATATATATGAAAACACATATGCAATTAATATACACAAGGGCTGATCAAAACATACTGTGATGTCTAAATTAAGCATTTTATTATAGTAAATGACACATTGAAGTTAGCCCCCTCAGAATACTTGCCCTCGCTTTGAACACACTCATTCTATTGTTCTTGCAACTTTCTGAAACAGTTCTAGGAGTTCTCTTTCATGATTGTTATTTATGAATCGTGATCGGAAGTATGATGAGCACCACTGCTGAGTGTCGTTCAACCAAAAGGCAGGCTTCAGGCAGCGTTACCTTGTGTGCTCTTTGGATGTGTCACTGTGTGGCTTCTGGCTCCTCCCCAAAGTCAAAATGATCCTGAAAGGCAAACATCATGACTGGACTTAGAACACCCGCAGCCACCACAGCACAACTAAGGAACTTCGGAAAGAGGCCTTGTAGAGCTGCACGAGACAGTGGCAAGAATGGTGGGATAAGTGTGTTCACCGCAACAGGAGATGTCTTGAAGGGGCTTAATGACGATGGGTCTTTCACTGTCATGTATTTTATTTAAAAGTAAATATTCATTGTATTTTTTTCCATCATACCTTATCATAATCTGAGTGGCATGACATATCTTTTTATGTATAATGTATGTAATATACTGTATGTAATGGAAATTTAGAAATAACACAAATGTTTTAGCAAATCACGGGGCATCAGGAACACAGACTATTCTGAGGCCAAAAATGAAAACTCTGTTGTGCTATGGAAGGAAAAGCACTGGAAAAGGAAAGACAAGGAAAACTTGGTACCATCTCACGTGTTCCACTGTGGAAGGAGTGGTGGCCACGGCTCCCGGATAGACACCGGGCAGATCCGTGTTGACAGATGTGTGGCTAGGGTGGCCTATCTGGTGTGCGAGGGTGGCCTAGCTCCTCCAAAGCCTGAGGCATGCTCATGAGGAGGGCAGGCGGAGACTTAGGGGCAAGTTGAAGCTGTTGTCTGCAGGAAGAGGTCTTCTCTGGGGACAAGTCTTCACCTTGACACATAAAGCCTTTGCCGTGATGAAGTAAACCCACCTGTATTACCAAAAATGCTCTCTTCACATGGTCCACCGATTTAGACTCTCTGTCCACAAGATACCACATAACAACTTAATTTTTTTTTTATTTTGAAGAGAATATAGGGCTTGGGAGATAGCTTAGTGGTCTAAGCTTCTGCTTGGCAAGCTCATGGACCCAGGTTCAATCCCCGGTACCAGACACCATGCTGACCCCACTCTGGGCATGCCAATTAAGCCACTAAAACCAGGCATGGTGGCCCACATCTGTAATCCCTCATGCTGGGAAGACTGAAACAGTAGGATCGCTACAAGTCTGAGCTGCACAGTGAGACCCTATACCAAATACATAAAAATTAAAAAATAAAGAGAATAGAAAAATAAAAATAAGACATTACAAATGATACAGAATTTCAGAAAACAAAACAGCTCAAGATGATAGGAATTCAACAGTGCTTGTTACATTGCACATTTTTGTCTTCACTGTAGTTGCTTAGATTACCAGATATAAGAATGTAAGCTGGGCATGGTGGCACATGCCTATAATCCCAGCACTCAGGAGGCTGAGGCAGGAGGATTGTTGTGAGTTCGAGACCAGCCTGAGCTACAAAGTGAGCTTAAGGCCAGCCTGAGCTGCACATTGAGACCCTGTCTCAAAAAGACAAAAAAAAAAAAAAAAAAAAAAAAAAAAAAAAAAAAAAAAAAAAAAAAAAGAAAAAAAAAAAAGAATGTAAAACTGGTCCAGGTAAAAATTTTAAACAATAACTGCTACCTTCAAAAAATAGAAATTAGTGGTCGATCATCTTAACTATCCTATGTATATACACATGTTTTTCCCTTTCTTTTCTCCTTTTCCACATCAGAATTGTTTGTTCCTTTTGCTTAGTTTCTTTACCCTTGAGTATATCTATTGCACCTTTCAGATTTTATTTGTCCTTCACTTATGGGTATAGTTTCTAGATGCATCCATTTATGTATAAAAGCCTCAAGTTTATCTTTCTTTGAAGCTGAGTAAAATTCCATTGAGTAAAAAGTCACATCTCTTTTATCCATTCCTCAGTTGATGGGCATTTGGGCTGCTTCCAAGATTTAGCTATGGCAAATTGCACTGCTATAAACATGGGTGCATACATATTGCCATGGTATGATGTTTTCATTTGTTCTGGAAAAGTACTCAGGAGGGTAATAGCTGGGTTGAATGGGACTTCTAATTCTAGTTTTTTAAGGAATGTCCACATTGATTTCCACAGTAGTTGTACCAGTCTACACTCTCAAAGAACAGTGGAGAAGCATTTCTTTTTCCCCACAGCTCCTCCAGCATTTGTTATTAGTTGATTCTTTGTAATAGCTATTCTTTCTGGGGTGAAATGAAATCTCCTTTATTTTGCATTGTTTGAATGACCAGTGCTGTTGAACATTTTGTCATATATATATATTTACCATTTGCATTTTTTCCTCTGAGGAGTGTGTATTCTTCTAAGATGCCCATTTTTGGATTGGGTCTTTGAATTTTGGGGGCCTGATTTTTTTAAAGTTCTTTATATATTCTATGTAAGAAGTCCTTTGTCTGAGTGGTTATTGGCTAAGATTTTTTTCCCCAATTTGTGGGTTTTCTTTTTACTCTTGACTATTTCTTTTGATGTGAAAAACTTTTCAATAAGATGAGATAACAGTTGTTGATTCTTTGAAGTATTTCCCATGCAGTTTGGTTTCTGTTCATGAAGTCTCTGCCTACCCCGTGTCTTCAAGAAATCTACCTACTTTCTCTTCCAGTAGATTTAATATTTCTGTTTTAATGTTAGATCTTTAATCCATTTTGACTTTAGTTTAGTACATGGTGATAGACTTGGATCTAATTTTAGTTTTTATCACATGGAAAGCCAGTTTTTCCAGCACCATTTATTAAAGAGGCTATATTTCTTCTGGTGAATGTGTTTGGCTCTTTGTCAAAGATAAGGTGGTTGAGTTTGTTTAGAGTTGTATCTCCATCTTCTAATCTGTTTCACTGATCCACAAGACTATTTTTTTTGCCAGTACTGTATAATTTCAAATCAGGGATTGTGATGCCTCCTCCTTTGCCTTTGTTCATCAGGATTGTCTTTACAAAGAAGAAAGTGAGTCAGGCCAAGTGGCTGTGATGACTTGGGCAAAACCCTGCCTGCCCTTTTTTGGCCTCTCTGGCCTCCAGGTCTTTTCTGGTTCCAAATGAATTTAGGAATGTTTTCGCTAAACCTGTTAGGTATGTTGATGGTACTTTGATTGGGATTTCTTTAAATCTGTATAGGAATTTTGGGAGTATCGCCATTTTCACAATGTTGGTGCTTCTTATCCAGGAACAAGGAATATCTTTTCATTTTCTGAAATCTGCTTTGATCTCATTTTTCAGAACATTATAATTTTTATTATATAGATCTTTCACTTTGTTAGATTAATTCCTAAGTATTTCAGTTTTTTGGATGCTATTGTGAAGGGTGTTGTTTCTTTAATTTCTCTCTTAATGAGTTTGTTGTTTGTGTACAGGAATGCTACTGATTTTGAATGTTGACTTTGTACCTGCCACCCTAGTGAATTTGTTTATTAACTCTTGTTGAAGGAGTTTTTTTGGGGGGGGCAGGAGGGTCTTCCATGTAGAGTATCATGTCTTCTGTGAATAATGATAATTTAACTTCTTCCTTTCCAAATCTTATTCCTTCTATTTCTCTATCTTGCCTAATGGCTCTGGCTATATTTCCAGAACTAAACTGAATAGGGGTGGTGACGACGGTATACATCCTTGTGTGATAATTTCTTAGTTTTTGACAGCTGAGTGGAGTTGGCATAAAAAAAATCATCATTGCAGAAGGGATGTGAAAATGCTGTCAGGGAACGGTGATGAGACTCGGCTTGGATCTGGAGCCTGGGCTTGCTCTGAAGGAGCTTGCCAGAGGCCACAGGGCCGAAGTTTAGCATCAGCCACAATACACTGCTCCTTCCAGGTACCTCCCCGGCCAGCACTAGGGAGGTGGCCCGCTGGGGCTGCTTTCCCCTGCAGCGTCTGGGCATTGAGCCGGGCCTGACTCACCATAACCTTTCCTGCTCCATCCTGTGCCTCCTGGGGCTGAGAAGGGAGGGTGGTGGAGGACCAGGCCTTCCACATGGATCCTATCAGTGACCTCACTCTGACTGGCCTTTGCTAGACTTTCTCTGATCTGCTGGGAAGAGCCCCAGAGGGTGTGGGGTTTATAGCTTCTAGCCCGGGAACAGAGAGGCAAAGGAGAAAGTGAGTCAGGCCCTGAGTGTCAGTGTTGCCTTGGGCAAGTCCCTGCCCTACTTTGGGCTCCCTGGCTTCTACAGGCTGCTTTGGGAATATTTGATAGTGCAAATAATCTTAGTCCATTCAGACTAATGCAACAAAGGATCACAGTCTAAGCCATTTCTACCTCTGCTTTCTCAAAGCTGCTAAGTATCAGACTAAGGTGTGGCAGATTCGGTGTCTCTCAAAGGCCTGTTTTCTTCCTAGATGGTGTCTCGATGTTATTCTTCACATGGCAAAATGGATCAGCTAGTTAGCTCTCTGCAGAGCATGTAATTTAGCCACCTTCTAGAGGCACACTATCTATTACTATCCTCTAGGGGCCCAGATTTCAACACAGGAAATTTGGGGGGACAACATTTCAGTTCACAGCTTAGTGTTGGCTCTTGGTTATCTTAGGGTCAGTGGAGCACCCGGATCGGGGCTGTGGGGCCCGAGCTAGGGCAAGAGAAGGGGGAAGGAGGTATTTATACCAGGAGCCTCATATACTCCTCCTTCTATTCCAGGCCTAGGCTGAGCTCATCAGACCCAGGGATCCTGTGGGATCCACCTCTGAGGCTTCTGACGCAAGAGATCACTCATGAGTGGGAAAGAAAGAGAGAAAAAGGCAGGCAGGGAGGGAAAGGGGGAGTAAGATAAAGACAGAAAAAGAAAGCTTGGAGGGAGGGAGGAAGAAGATAGGAAGGGAAGGGAGAAGTTTGGGTACAGGGGAAAGCAGAAGAGTTATCAAGTGGCTAAGCAAATGACAGTGAGTGCATGGGTGACCCTGTAGCCTGGAAGTGGTGACAGGACAGCTTGTGAGCAGCCTGGCCATGCAGCCAGTCTGCTGCCATCAAGATGGGTGTGGGATGCCCCCCCCCCCCCCAGTGCTCTTTAAGCCCTGTTACAGGTGAAGCCTGGGAGGTTGGGAGGAGCTGGGGCCTGTGGAGCACAGAGGCAGGGCGGGGCGAGGCCCTCACCCTGGGCCTGTGATCCTTGGCTCTTTCCATTGCCCAAGAGCACTTCCTGAAAACCAGGAGGGGAGGTGACCAGAGATTGGAGGAATTAGGGACACTAAACCCTTGAAGTCCCTCTGCCCAGGAGGCAGAACAAAGGTACGCAGTGTGGAGGCCACATCCCCACAGGGAGACAGCTGAGACCTGGCCCTGGCCCTCAGGAACAGTGGCAGTGGCTGCGCCAGGACTGCTGGCTGCAACGGGGTCCATCTGGGCCGGGTTCTGCCTGTTCCAAGGCTGCCCACATCCTGCTAGTCTCACCAGCACCCACTTCCCAGAATTTCCCAGTCTGTTCTCTCTCCTTTGACACTGTCTCTCACGCCACCCACCATTCTCTTTTTCCCATGTGGTCTCACTTTCCTGTCTCTGGCCCTTCCCCAAGGGCTCTTTGCATGTCCTTCCTTGCTCCCTGTAGATGTCGTCCATCTGACTGCCTCCTATGGCCACTTCAGCCTCCATCTTCTTCCTGCTTTTACTCACGCTCTGCCTCTGTAGTGTCTATCTGCCACCTCCAGTTCATGGTATTCTTTCTGCCTCAGTCTCACCACCCATCTTTCCAAGGCACGGAGACCCTGGCAGGCATCTGTGGGTAACACCCACTCCATGCTCTCCTCCCACCCAGCCTGCCCACCTCTGGTAACAATTACTCTGGGGTGGAATGGAATTCTCCAGGGCCCTGGGGAGATCCACTGGTAACACAAGGGAACCAGATGGCGACAGATTCCTCAAGACACTAAACAACCTATGCAGAGGGGGTGGGGTGTCCCTGGAGAAGACCCAGGCAGCCAGTGCAAAGACCCACAGTCCTGTGGCTGCAGAGGGCCCTGAAGCCAAAGCTGGCGGCTGTGTCTTGAGCTGAAGCAGGGCTCCCTTTCAGCCATGAAGCCCAGGATTGGCTCCTGGCACAGATGGGGGCAGTCAAAGGCCCAACATAGGAAATCAAGCCTTCCTGCCCTGATTTACAGGTACAGATCTCCACACTTATCAGTGACCTTCTCAAAGTCACCAGTAACTGGGGACTTGTCAAAAGGTTGGACCGAATCCAGACTCTGGTTCTAGGCCCAACCCCATCGCTTTCTGACTGTGACCTTGGGCAAGCCACAGAACCTTTCTAGTAGCCCAGGACTCCTTTAGCCCAGGGCTCAGCCTGAGGGAAGAGGGAAGCTGTTGTGGTTTCACTCAGAAATGTCCCTCCCAGGCCTACAAGATCAGGGATGGAGCTTTGGGAAGTGGTTAGATTGTGGGGGCACTGACCTCATTTATGAATTAATCTGCTGGGGAGTTCACAGCTGATGGTGCTGCTGGGAGGTGTAGCCTGGCTGAGGAAGCTCGTCACGGAGGGGAGGACCAGAGAGGGAGCATTGTTGTCACGGGGCCTCCCTCCCTCCCTGTTCCCTTACTGCCTGCTAAGGTGAATGCTTTCTTCTGCCCTGCCCCTCAGTTGTGATGTTTCTGCTTCGGGCAGTTAGCTGACCACAGACTACAGCCTCTGAAACTAGAAAGTAGGGTGGGGACAGAGCTCAGCGGTGCAGTGCCTGCCTGGCAAGTGCGAGGTCATGAGTCTGATTCCTGGGACCAAAAAAGAAGTAAACAAGCAAGCAAGCAAGCAAGCAAGCAAGCAAGCAAGCAAGCAAGCAAGCAAGCAAGCAAGCAAGGAAGCAAGGAAGCAAGCTAGGAAACAAAATAAACCTCTCTTTCTTTAAGTTGCGTATGTTAGGTATTTTGTCCTGATGACTAATACAGAGGTGTTGACCAATATAAATAAGTAATATGTAAATAAATAATGAAACAGTATTTCTAAAACTCAGCTCAAGCCTTGCCCTGCTCGGCACCTGCCACAGCTCCCCACTGTCTCCTGAATGAAGCCTAAGCAAGCTCTTGGGCTTGGCTTTCTGTTCCCGTCTCACTCAGCCCAGCCGCCACTTATTCTCAGAAGTGGAGATGCCTTGCCCACTGGCCTGTTCTCTGCCTCTTCCACAGCAGCTTCTCCTCCGGTTCTGGGTGAGCTCATGGTCCTCCAGTCCTCCAGTGTCACTGTGCCCCAAGTTTCATCTTTAGCTCCTTGTTTTCCTGGACATCCCACTTGGCCCCCACAGGCCACCTAGGGATCGTGTGGTGTGGGGGCACTAGAAATACTTACGCTCACATTTCTAGTCCCACCTCTGCCTGGACCCCTCACTGAGTCCAGCTGGTTCATACCTTGGTTTTCACACTTGGATTAGCTTTGTTTGCTGTCATACCCTGTACCTAGAGAGGTGCTCAGGCAGTCCCAGAACTCTATGGACTAATCTCTTCCTCACCTTAGGGGCTCAATGTACTAACCATTAGGCAGCCTCTTGTGGTTCTGTTTAAACAGCAGAGCTCCTGGCTTCTGCCTGCAGGCTCAGACCACCAAGATCATGAATGCCAGTTCTACTCCTCAGACAGGGACTCTGGGGACCACACAGAGTGACACCTCAAAGCCACTCAGCAAAGAGCTAAGAAATACACCCTTCATCAGTTAGTCTGGGGCTATTGGCACCAAGCAGAGGTCCCAAGATGGGCCTGAAATGAGCAACTGAGAGACCTGAGGCCCAGACCACCATGAAGAGCCTTGAGGTGGCATTTAATTGGCTCTTAGTAAATAGACTGGTTACATTTTTAATGGATTGAAAAACTGTTGAGGGAGCAGGAATGGGGTTCACTGAAGAGGTTTTGTATGTGTGGGGGGCTGGTGTCCAGAGTGGCGTGGGGGGCAAAGAGGTGGGTAAGGTATATGATTCTACTCTTCTTTCCCTGTGTGATCTGGAAGTTTCCAGCCAGAAGGTTCCTCAACAGTCATGTCCCCCACAACACTCCTGACAGCACTGTCCTGCCATGTAGGTGACTGTTGCTGCCTGCTAAGGCCAACGCTGTTTTGGGATGCAGAGCTTCCCAGTGGAGTGGCCCTCCTGTGGGGATGCTGGGACTCTGGGCAGCAGGAGCAGGGCCTGGGAAAACAGGCCATCAAAGCTGCCTGGGCAATTCCCAGTGGCTCTGGAGAGGAGAGGCCTGCAGGGTCACAGCAAAGAGCTAAATTTAGGGCGCTTTGAGGTGGAAGTGGTTCCTGGCAGCCACAGGGGGCCGACAGTTCCTTCTCATAAGGATGGGATGTGACCCTTTGAGGAGAGAGTGTGTGTGTGAGACTAAACTTGGTGTGCTAGGCCCAGCCTGGGGCTGGAGCAGAGGACATCATTATGGATTTGGCGTTGGATCTTTGTCTATGACTGAGGTCATCGTTTAGTTTATTTTCCCATATTATTCTCAAATTTCAGCCATTATCTATCATGCCCCCTCCTGTAGGCTAAGATTCTTCTTGCTTGGAACTCAGACTCAGAGGTGCCTACTTTAGGAGCGCACCTTTTCTCCAGGATGCAGATTTGTCAGTGGCTGCGCGCCTGTGGGTTCACATAATGATTCACGCCAGAATAGCATCATCTACCTGCTGCAATCAATGTCCCAACAGGAAAAATTGTCCAGTGGTCCCATGAATGCCTCTACCTAGAGAATCAGACTTGTGGAGAGGGGCCAGGAGCTGGCATGGCAAGAAAGGATGACTCTTCATCAGGTGGAAATAACTGCATTGCAGAGAGATACAGCAGTGTGTGACTTATTCAGGGGCATTCCACGTAGCAGGTAGGGAGCCAATGTAGAAGAGAGAGGGCCCTTGGCCCTGTTGTGCAGACCTGAGATGCCCTAGATGGGGATAGAAGGTAACCATTCTTCCGGAAAGAGAATTCTGTAACTTATATTTATTTTAGAATATTTTTAACCTTCTTTTAAAAAGAGAGAAAAATTTAAGCTCTTTGAATATTTAATAAATGTTGTCCACACCATAGTAGGCCTCATGTCCATCACACACAGTTCTTGAGGACAGCAGCACGGCCCTGGCTCAACCATGACAGCCCCTCGGGTGAGCCCGCCACAGAATGTCATCAAGGTCCTTTATTTTAGAAAAACAAGAGAATCTCCACCATAGGAATTCAAATAGCAGGCACTCTGTGGTTTTACTGACAGGAGCAGGGACCACAAAACTCTTCTGCAGCATTCAGAGATCTACTGGGTATCTCCTAGCAAAACACTAGACAGACTTAACACCTTCAAGACCAAGTATGTGTTTTTGTTTTATGGAAAGACAAGTGATGGAATTACTCTGCTTTCTATGATGGAGAGGGTACTTAAAACAAATAACCACATAGTCCTGATAGGGAAAGCTGTTGTTCTAAGCCTGAATAATAAAGACACTATTTTTGAAAAGAAACCCACACTACAGAGCCCCTTGCCAAGTGGCGCTTGGGGATGATTTCATTGCTAACGTGGTCGTGACAGATACCTCTGTGACACAATAGCACACTGACAAATAGGGACACAAACATTTTATAACCTATTTAAAAATATTCCAAGTGAAGAAATTCAGTGTGTTTTGAACAAATTTATCAAAAGCATTTAAAGTATTTTGCGAGGAACAAAGGATTGGCATCAATCAAACCAAAGTTTCACCAAACACCTGTGCTGAGAACTAAGCCTCACCTCGGTGAGTCAGTAACTGCAGCCAGGGAATGTGTCTTCCAGGTTGGGCCAGCACTCCTTGGGAGGTGCGTTTCTCCACCACGGCAGCACCTTATGCTAGGCTGAAAGATAAATAGAGTCTAGAACTGTACCAGCTTCTCATGTGACTCGGCCACATTATTATACCAAGATTTTATTTGAAAATGCAGCATGAGGAATCATAACTTTTAGAAGTAATATATTTAGATAGACTAAGAAGCTCTTTAATTATTTAAATTTAATTTAATTTAATTTCTTTTTTCCTTTTTTTTTTTTGCAGAACTGGGGATTGATCTTAGGCCCTTTTGTACTTGCCAGGGAAGCGCTTATTCCACTGAACCATCTCCCCAGCCAAGAAGCTCTTTAATATCATGAAATAAAATGAAAATAGAACTAAAACTAATGCTAACTATTTGATTTTTCCCAGTGTTTACTTTTGCTATATACAGGTATTTGAGAATATCCAACATATTTGTATGGCAATGTATGTTTGTCTCTCTCTTCCTCTCTCTCTCTCTCTCTCTCTCTCTCTCTCTCTCTCTCTCTCTCTCTCTCTCTCTTCCTTCCTTCCTGGTACTGCGTGGACCCCTGACTTGCAAGCTAAGCAAGCACACTGAAGCTACATTCCTGGCTCTTGTGTATGATGTGTATATAAACACACACATTGGGTCGATTTACCCCCTTTACTGACAGGATTTTTGGTGGCTGGGAAGCTAGGGCATGATTCAGCAGGCAGGACAGTGGCATTGGAGGCCACGTTGGAGCTTCAGGGCCCCGAGTCTGCAGGGGAGGCTGGCATTGCCCTAGACTTGGCAGATGAGGGTGAGATGGGGTGGGGGGCAAGGCTGGGCCAGTCCCAGGACAGGGAGCAGTGGGTGGGCTCCAGCGGTGTTTTGGAGACAACAGAAGAGCAGGCTGTGGCAAGATGGGAGGAGGGCTGGGGAGGGCACGGAGGGTGCACGGCTGCGTCTAGGGCGTGTCTCTCGTGGTGGTAGCGTTCTTCCTGAGGTGAGGAATGCAGGGGAAGGAAGGAGCTGTTCGGAGCAGTTGTTTTAGTCGTGGTCCTTGTCTATGTGGGGGTCCTTGTTGGAGGAACCAGGAGACCACAACCAACTGGAGCCAAAGGGGCCAGGGAGCCAAGGGCTTGACTTTTTCTCTGCTCTCAGAGACTCAGACCCAGCCCCCTCCTGACTGCCCCTTCACAGCCCAGCTGGGCCTGAGAGGGCTGCTCCACAGCCTGGAGTGGAGTGGTGAGGCTGCAGGTCCCAGGCCACTGGGTTTTCAGGTTGCCTTGGTAACGGGCTCTGTTGTTCTGCTTCTTAGAGCAGAATGCCCTGCCGAAAGGGGCTCTAGAAGGCCTGAAAGGCCAGATCTGGATGTGCCTGGGAGTGGCCCACTCATGGATCATTTTCTGGCTGGGGCCTAGCTGCCAGGTGGGAGAGCAGCAGTTAGAAGGCAGAGCTAGGGATGTGTTGGGGATGCCCTGCAGCGACCTGGGTTTAGCTATTGTTCCCACAGTCACAGGGTGACCAGGCAGCAAGCTTATCAGACATCTCAGTGAGAGAAAAGGTGTCCCTTGTCACACAAGGTGGGACTTGTTAGGTGGAGTACCAGCACGGCTAGGACTCAGCCTGGAAGATGTGTCCTGACCTTGAAGCAGTTCCTTGGGCCACTCCGGCATTTAGGCCAGTGAAGCACCCAGGGCTCCTGGTCTCAGGATTCCTTGTGGAACATCTCAGAGCCACAGGGAAAAAGCCATGCCCTTCAGATCTGGGATGGAATGTTCTAGGGTACCTGGGGACAGACAATTCCTCCTTTCCTGGGCCTCGGTCTGCCCACTGTGTGTCAGATGTTTGGCCCTATGCATCCCATCAAAACCCCTTTCTTTAGGCAAGCACAGGGACTGGGGTTCAATCTCCAGCACCACATGTCTCGCTGGCCACCCTCAGGTGCACTGAGCTGGCCACTGAGTCCGAGTGTGGTGGTACCTGCCTATCATCCCAGTGCTCGGGTGGCTGAAAATAGAAGGGTCACTGAGTCTGAGCTGCGTAGTGAGACCCTGTACCACATACATAAAAAAATAAAAACAAATAAAAGCCCTTCCTCTCCCTGTCCACATCGTGCTCTTGCCTGCAGCTCACTGCCCCACTTGCCTTCTTGGCTGCTGGGACCACCCCACCTGTGGCTGGCCTGTCTCATCCTGCTCATCCTTCTCCATCTTGCTCAAGCCACCTCTCCTGTGGTTGTGAGACCTGTGACTGAGGGCAGCAAGAGGCCCAGCCCCATGAGCAGGCCTCCTTCGTCTCAGACTGGCAGAAGCCCTGGGGTTAAGGTCTCCAGTGGTCCCTTCCCTATTGCTCCTGGGAAGCCCCAACCAGAAGTGTGCCTTGTCCAACACAGCTTCAGACGAGCCACTTCCCCTCCTGGAGTCTGGGTCCTCTTTGGTAGAGGGAGCATAATGGCAATGGTGACGGTGAGGAGTGACCTCATGAGGCGGCCCTTGGCAGAGCTGGCTCCCGTGCTTCTGATCATGTGTAAGACTTTGTTATTTTTATATCAACGTGGGTGTCTCTTGTGGGTTTAGGGGGAATGTTTGACGAATATTCCTAGGTGTGGATCACTCTTACTTCCCTCACCCCTCCTTCTGGTTGGAGAGGCTAGGGAACTTCGGGGCACGGGTAAGGGGTGGGGGCCACACCCTCCAGGAACCTGTGTCTCCACATGAATGTCAGGAAGCCGTGTCACAGCAGCACTGTTAGACCTGAATCACTCAGCCCTCCCCATCCTTTGGGAGCTCTAAGAATAGATCCAGGAGCCCGTCTGAGAAGCAACGGGTGTACGGGAAAAAGCCACAAGGCCCCAGCGTGAACCTTGCCTCTTGTCCTCCTGCCTGTTTTGATGGCCTGCAGTGGGTCCCTTGAGCTTGGTGAGCCACATCCTCACCCTGCGCACCTCCATCGCCTTGCTGGGCGCTGTGATTTCCCACAGCTGTACTCTTACTCAGGGCATTCCTTTTCCCTCGGCTGCTACATGTTCTTCTGGGCCAGGCCACTGCCTCCAGGAAGCATTTCCAGGTCCTCCCCCTAGAAAGGACCACCCTCAGCACCTCCAAGGCATCCCTTTAAAGGTCCCAGCTAAAAACAATGCCCCAGGATGTACTGCTGAGCCTGTCACATTTTACAGATATAGGAATTGAGGCTCAGGAAGGTGTAATAACTTACCTCCAATCAATTGCAGACCTAAAATTTAAAGCAAGGTGACACAGAGCCCAGGCCTTTCCTGTACTCACACACATGACACTTCTATCTTCTCCTTAGGGAAGACAGCTAGAGTTGGTGTCTGAAAGACAAGCTCAAGAACATCAAAAATTAATGAGAAGTTACTATACCTCTCCCAAGTTCTTCTGTATAAACTACCAGCATCACAAACCTCTTCTGGTAGGAATATTGCCTAAAACACATGCTGTCAGTGTACCCCAAAGCTGTAGAGGAATGAATAATCCCATGGTCTCCTCACAGGAGCCATCAGGTCCTGCTGGCACCTCTTGTTGGCTTCGCCAACAACTTTCCCAGTGCCAAGGACACTGATGACAACTTTAGGCTTATATGGCAATTCCATGCAGGGCACGGGATGAAGGTTTTGCCTCATTTCATCCCTATAATAGCTCAGGAATGTGGGTGTCATTGTTCGAGGTTACTGGGAAGAGAGAGAAGCAGGGCACAGAGAGGTTGTAGGTAACACAGATTCACTTCATTCCAACCATCCAGGGATTCCCCCTTGGTCCTTCAGTTAGTCCCTCTGCTGTCACCAGGGCACCTGCCTGGGTCTCTTGCTAGGGGGCTTGCCTCAGAGCATTGCTCAGAGCTTTCTTTTTTTCCAGGACCATCTTGGCTGGCCATTAGTACCTCCTGGGCTGGCCTGGCCTCTGGTCACACGCACTGTGGTTTTTCCATTAACGTGCTATACAGTTTCTGAAGACAAAGTCTGAATGCCAGGTCAAGAGCCTTGGGTTCCAGTCTCTGCCACTTATTTGCTGTGCCATGACCCCTGCAAGCCACTAGTCTCTGAAGGTCTCCTGGGACTGTTTCTTAGGTGATATGGAGCGCTGAGGTATCATGTGACAGGCTGTGCTAGAAGTGAGCTGGGCCAGAGAAGGGTGGAAGGTGGGCAAGAAGCCTGGTCTGGAAGAGCAGCCCAGTTTAATGTTGGGTCTGGGAGCTGAAGAAAGAGGCAAGAGAGCAAAGAAGGGGGTACTCACCCCTGTGTGGGAGTGGAGAACCTCAGCAGGCTTTGCTCCCTTCCTGTGGGCAGAAGGAGGAGAAATCATCCCCCTCTGGAATGTTCCTTTTCACTTCCCCCATGCCGCAAGACACAGACCTCTAGCATTTGGGCTGAATTAAGAGTTTCAGACGTCAGCTGTCTCTGAATCATGGCTGCTTCCACTCTGGGGGAATCTGTAGGGCTCCCATCCTAGAGTGTGGTTTCAAACCATGTCCAGCTGGCTTGGGAGCACTTGGGGGACCAGAGGAGGGGGGCTTTGGGCCTCACCTTGGCCTCACTCACAGTAGTCTCTTTATTGGCTTTACGGAGTGGGTGCCTTTTATCTCAAGCAAAGAGAGGAATCTGCCTTGTAACAGAGAAATGTAATATCCAATGTTCTCATTTTACAGAGTTCCAGAGAAGTCACCAACCAGACAGTTGGGGGGGGGGGTGGGATCAGAACCCGGTCTGCCAGGCTCCCTCCTGCATGCATGTCTTCTTTACTAATTAACTCAACAAGCACACAAGTCAAATGTCTTCTCTGTGCCAGGCATGGCGGTGATCAGGAAGACTCAGCGGAAGTCAAAGTAGTCAAGGTTCCTGTCCTCAGAGTTTAAAGTCTAAGGAATGACATGATTAATAATAATTCACACATTAGCACTACCTACCACATGCATGCACTGCACATGCCTTAACTCTCATGACAACCCTAGGAGGTAAGCGAATGCCTAATTTATAGATGAGGACATTGAGGCACATGTATGTAAAGTGATATGCTTATGGCCAAGCAGTTATTAAGTAGCAATTCTAGGATTTGAAACTTGGCTGGAGTTTGAACCTTTGCTAGCTGGCTGTAAAGTGTAAGTTTGTATTCTACTATACAGGCACATGTAGTTCATAACCCATAATGCTGTTTTTGTGTTTTTCACACAGTACCAACTGGAGATAGCATCACAATGGACATGTGTTGGCCAAGTCTTCCCTGAGGCTATCATGTTGGGTCAAAGTGCAACAACATTCCCAGGCAACTGCCTTTCAATGGTGTTACTAATATTATTCAGTCTTCTTCTAAATCATCGATGCTGGAACCACTGGACACAGGCATGCAAAAGAATAAAAGGTCAGTCCTCTACCTCACACCATAATATAAAAGTTAACTCAAAATGTATGAGAAAGTTACCTGTAAAATCTAGAACCACAATACTTTAGGCAAAAATTTAGTTGCATGGGGATGGAGAGATGGCTCAATAGAATAAGTACTTTTCTGGCAAGCGCAAAGGTCTGAGTTCAATCCCCGGTTCTGAAAAAAAAAAAAAAATTAGTTGCAAATTTTTATGACCTTGGATTAGATAACAGTTTCTTAAATATAGCACCAAAAGTAAAACAACAAGTAAAACAACAAAAACAGAAAACTTAAACATTCTAGATACCATCAAAATTAAAAACTTTGGTCTTCAAATAAAACTGTTAAGAAAGTAGAGTAAAAATCCACAGAATAGGGGCCAGGGAGATAGCTCAGTACAATAAATGCCTGTCTGGCAAGTATAAGGGTCTGAGTTCAATCCTTGGTTCTGCCAAAAATAAATAAATAAATAAACCTTTCCTTCGTTCATTTGGGGAGATGGCTCAGTGGAATAAGCACTTTGCTGGCAAGTACAAGGGCCTAAGTTCAATCCCCAGTTCTGAAAAAAAAAAAAAAAAAAAAAAAAAAAATCCACCAAATAGGAAGAGAAATGTGAATTATTTTTCCAACTAGAGATTTGTATCTAGGATATTTGTAGAAGACTTAAAACTCAATAATTAAAAGAAAATAATCTAATTAAAAACAAGCAAAAAGTCTAGAAGTGTCTAAGTAACAAAAAAGCAATACAAGTAAAGAGCAAAGATTTGGACATTTCTCCAAAGAGATTGTCCAAATGTCCAGTGCCCGCAGAGGGGACACTCCACATCATTAGATGTTGGACAAATGCAACTCTAACCACAATGAAATGCCAGTTCTTGCCCACTACAATGGCTGTAATAAAAGACAAAAGTGTTGATGAGCTTGTGCAGAGGTTACAGCCCTTTACACTGTTGTTGACTATGTAAATTAACCAGGCACCATGGGAAACACCCCGGGGTGGGATGAGTACAACAGGGAATGGGGACGCTGGGAAGATGCCCAGTGCAAATAAAAGGGAGGGCTTGGCTCAGGGACAATAGAAATCTCGTGGCCACTGCAGGTCACTCCTCTCACCCTGTATCTGCAGGCGAGCTGCTTTAGGGGCTTCTGTTCCCTGCACACAATGTGAAGGCTGCGTGAGAAAACCTCTGGCCCTTCCCTCTCGGACTGTTGCTGGCTTCTCTGTTTCCCTTATGAATCAAGCATAGCCCTGCATCAGGCTTCCCCTGCTCAGCGCCTCAGCTGCCTCTTCTAATCCAAGGCCAGTGTGAGGCTGGAATGATCTCTGAGCTTGCACATGAGGCCTCCGTGTTTGTTCAAAGAACAAGCGAGCAGATCTGGTTGCCAAGGCCCCAGCCTCTGCCCCCCTCTGAGAAGCTCACACGCAGCCCTGCCTCACCGTCTGCTTAGTCAGATCCTGGAGAGGGACGCAGCCCCGTGGCTCCCAGGACTCCTCCCTCACATTCCCCCAGAGCAGAGTCCAGGCTCTGGAGAGAGGCGGCTTCTCCTCCAGTCTCAGGATGAGAGCAGGCTACAAAGTGGGGCATGCAGCCCTGCCCTCAATAGCCCAGGGATGCAGAAAAAGGCCCCTGGCAGCCCATGGGAGTTTCTACTTTTCTTTACAAAGTGAAGTGGGTGCTGCTTTACTGGGTGCCGCTGCCCCACCCCCAGCCAGACTGCTGGACTCCTGACCTCAAGCCTGTGTTCCCCAGCTCCCTCTGCCCAAGGCTTTTTAAAAATCCTACTTTCTCAAATCCATCTGGCAAGTTCCCACTTATTCTTCAAGGATCACCCTAGATGATGCCCAGGTGTGGCCCACCTCCACGGTGCCTGGGCAGACCTCCACTGAAGGTAGTCCTTTGACATGAACATGAAACCTCCCCCAGGCAAGAAGGGAGAGTGAAGAAAGACACTTATTTTAACCCCAGGCAAAACTCTTCATAGCCACTCTGTCCTTGGCTTGCATCTGTGTGGCCCAGCTGCAGGATAGCACACGTCAGCCATGGAGGCTCACGCAGAACCTGGAGTGTTGAAGCTAAAGGCCGTGGAGGCCACATTTTATTTCACAAATGGGGAAACTGAGCCAGGATTGAAGCTTCAGAGCTCCACATTTGTTCCCCTGAACCCAAGGCCCCTGTCTGAGCTCAGGGAAGGGGAGGGTTTTACTTCCCATGCCATGTGCTGCACCGCTGGATCCTAGGAGCAGGCCATGGGCAGCCCAAGGGGCAGACGAGCCACAGGAGACTTGCCCGACTAAGGAGATCCCCAAGCCACAAGCCCAAGTGCAACAGAGCTCAGGAGCCACAGGGCAATGAGGACATAGGGGTGGGGGATGGGGGACATTCTTAGAGAGAATGCAAAGACCTCAGTGGGGCTTTGGGTCTGTGGGACACCCACTGAGCATCCACACCTTCCTGACCTTGTCTCTTCAAGGCTCTCTGTAGCTCAGCCAGGCAGAGCTTATCCTGTGACTTGACCCCTAGTCCAACCCAGCTTTTCCGGCTGGGTGCTGGAAAAGTAGCTCCACTACTCAAGTCTCCAGGGAACTTGCGCAAATCCCCCAACATCCTGGTATCTGAGTTTCTTCCTTTGCAAAATAGATAGCAGTGCTGTTTCTTTGTAGGATTGCTATGGGGATTAAATCAGTTAATACTCAGAACTGTGCCTGACACATAGTAAATGCTGTCTCATGGGAAGGGACGTGCTGTAGGTCACACAGGCACCTTGGTGTGTGTGTCATACAGCTCTTGTTTTCCGTACAGGGTGAGCCCTGTGCTGTTTTCTCATGGGCATATTTGGCTAATGTGACACTGACAACAGGCTCAAGGCCCCTCGAAAGCCAAGCGTGCCTGGATATACAGCACGCAGCTGGACTCAAGGAAGAGGACTCTCCTTCCCTGGCTGGTTCACAGAGTTGCAGGGGGCGCTGCGGGGGTGGAGGAAGGTCTGTCCTCTGTAAGTCTGCTTTGTGTCTTCCCAGCTCTGGTCTTGCATCACAGGGCTGGCAGGAGAGTTTACATTGCCAAATGCCCCAGACAGTGGCTGATAAGGGTGTCTCTGGTCTGGGAGCCTCAGAGTGACTTTATCTGTCTAGATAGGACTGGCTGGCCTGGGCTGGAGGGAAAAGGGAGCCCTCTGGTCTCTTGAGATGTGTCAGGGCCAGATGCGCAGGCTCAGGT
Organism: Ctenomys sociabilis; assembly: GCA_004027165.1. Taxonomy (NCBI): domain Eukaryota; kingdom Metazoa; phylum Chordata; class Mammalia; order Rodentia; family Ctenomyidae; genus Ctenomys; species Ctenomys sociabilis. Next base: position 101,132 of record PVKA01000216.1, read on the forward strand.
GTGCCTGGGCTCACACAGCTCTGGTATACCCACCCCCATCCAGCTCCTGCTACTCTTCCCGCCTCTCTCCTACCTGTGAGCAGAGCCTGTCAGGGCTCCCTGGACTTCAGGAGGCTCCTTCTTCCCACAGCTTAGTCAGCATGAGAGCGGCCCAAGGACAGGGCCTCCTGGGGACCTGTAGAGAGCTGGGGATGTCTCACTTTGTGTCCAAATGGATCTCTTCCTCCTTTTCTTCCTCCCTGCCAGTTAGGCAGTGCTGTCTCTGGTCTCTTCTTTTCTCTTCCTATCCCTACATTTATTACCAAGCACTTACCATGTGCCAGGTACTTAGTGAAAGACCAAGGCTCCTGAGAAAGACTGTCACGATTCCTGTCTGGCAAAGAGGGAGCTGTCGTAGAAAGGCACACACCTGGGCACAACTGGAGAGGCTGGAAGGCGGAGTCCAGGTGAGCATAGAATAGGATGCTGAGGAGAAGAGGCTATGAGTGCTATGCAAGACTGTAGCAGAAGAGGACTGCTTCTGTTGCCTGGTGCTGTGTAACAAGCCACCTCAAACTTAGTAGCTTCAAACAATAGCATTTATTTTGTTCTCAAATCTTCATGACTCAGAGAGAATGTTGAGATGGGCTTACAGGAAGACTTGTCTGCAGAAGTAGGGTCTTGGCTGGGCTTTTAGCTGGGGCATTGGTCAGAATATCTATAGCAATCTCTTCATGTGGTCGGGCCTCTTCACAGAAGTTATGCAGAGTCACTACATCTCATTCCAAGGGAAAGGCCACAGACCCCATGTCTTTTTTTTTTTTTTTTTTTTTTTTTGGTGGAACCAAGGATTGAACTCAGTCCCTTGCACTTGCTGGGAAGTGCTTCTTCCACTGAGCCATCTCCCCAGCCCCCAAACCCCATGTCTTAACGAGAAGTGACAAGGGTCCAGTGTGTGGAACTGGAAATAATCCAGAGTATCTTTTGGGAAAATTATAATCTGCCACAAGGACCTCTGCCCCTGCTCTTACCCACATACCAACTGTCCTCCAGTCAGGATAACCGAGAAGGTACAAAGGGGGTGAGGATTAAAGCCTTTTAACTTTAGGCATGTTTCTGAGCCTGTTTCCTAATTTGTCTAATAGATTTATAACATCTATATCATGGACTTAAAAACATAGCAAGACAATAATCTCAGTTATAAGCTCAGAGAAACCTCATGCATGGGGTGCAGGGCATGAGCCTCTTCCTGAACAGGAGCCACACACACAGTGCTGAGCAGGTCTGCAGCCACCTGGAGAATGGGTCTCCTGCCACTTGCTGGGGGGAATCCCTGGTTCCTGTTGGCTATTTTAAGCCTATGTGGGCAACCACAGAACCACATGTGGCCTATATGACCACTTGGCCAAACCCAGAGGTTCAAGCAAACATTCTGATGACAGAGGGGGGATATCTGAGACCAAGAGGGACTTCATTTATCCCCAGCATCTCTGGATGGCTTTGGTTCAAGTCAGAGATCCCCAGTCTTTGCATTGTAGGATGGGGATAATAGTAAATAGACCATCTTCTCCCCTGCTGCAGACACCGGTCAAACACTTCCCACTTTCTCCTTATATAAGTCCAGGTGACTCTCATGTGGGGGAAGGAAGAAACAGAGCATGCTGGGCTGGAAAGGGGGAAGGCAAGGAGCCAGGGCTGGCACCTTTAACCACTCTGCCTCCCTAAACAGACTGGAAGGAAGGCCCAAGGTGTAGCCAAAATTAGGGATGTGGCTATGTTTTTTAAACTATAAACTAGATTGTAAAGTGAATAGGCTGAGTTAGTCAAGGCCAGAGGTTTAGAGCTACGTCCACTGGAGGCTCCTGAGTCCACCTTCACTTCAGCCTTTGGCCAGGAGTTCCCCATCCATCTACTTGCTTCCATGTAAGGAATCCTGGTGAGACTGCAGTTTAGCTCCATCATTACAGAAAATATGACTCTGAGAGCCAACAAAGCAGGGACTAAAGACCAGTGCCCTCCCCAGGGCACGGTAAGGAAACACTTCTGGTGGGGACAGAGGTCTGAGGCCTTCCAGCCCCTAACACCAGTCTGGTCCTCATCAGTGGCCCTGGGGAGGAGTCAAAGCCTCAAGCCCACCTCTCCACAGTGACATGGGGCACCAGCATCCTCACTTTTGCCTCCAAGAAGCTACGTTCCTGGAAGAACTACCAGATAAGGCTATAGTCCAGAAGTTCTATAATTCCCCAGGAGGAAGAGAAAGAAAAGGGAAGTCAGCGTATGTGTGTGTGTGTGTGTGTGTGTGTGTGTGCTATCACTTGCACTTACATGTTGCTCAAGCCACACATGGACACAGATATACGCCCCCACCCACCTCTACACCCACTCATAGATCTCCAACAGACATCCTTACCTGGATACACACACACACACACACATCACATCTGTCCATAGCCCTACACCAAGTGGCACAGACCTTACATAAACATTCACACATATTCCATATTATATTAATGTAACATATTAATATAAATACACAAACATGTATTTATGAACAAAGTAGAAATATGCACACATATATACACATTTACACACACTTAGTCACCATGCACTTCCATGGATAAACAGTTACATGTGTGCAATATATGTGCATTATGGAAGCTTGTATGCACACAGACATTCACAGAAACATGTGCATATGTGGGAATGAATTTGATACTTCATTTGTGCTTTTGTCCAATAACAATATAGATACCCAAGCATGAATATATGTGTGTATATGTATAAAATGTGTATTTTATATGATATATACATAAACACCACTGCACATTATAGCCATCTGCTCCTGTATATATACAGACTTGCACACTGAAGAATACACACACACACACACACACACACACACACACTTTTTACCTCTACAAGCTCACGCCTGCTGCATACTGTGCACATAGTTATTTCTGCCTCCCTTGAGACTGGGTGATCTTGCAAAGGTAAAAAGACATAGACACCTAGTTCTGCTTCACCTGAAAACCCCTAGGCCCTGGGTGCGTAGGAGGGTGACCAGCCGTCCTCTCTGTAGTGGGCACAGTGGAAAGTATGATCTTTTGCAAGAAAAGGTATGGGTTTTCCCACCCTGTTACCTAACTGTGTTGGGGGTACTGGGGCCCCCACTGCTAACCAATCTCCAGTGGGCTGTTCCAGCCATTGAGGACATTTAGATTGGCATGAAAGTTATGTAGCATTAGCTTAGTGAGCAGTGAATGAACTGCAGCCTGCACCTGCTGTGTGCAGACCCCGGGCTGAGGCTCAGTGGGGCACAAAGGACCAGCCCTGGGCCAGGCTATGTGGCTCAGAGAGGGAGAAAGGCCAGCGTGTGGGATCCGTTGGGACACTAGGTCACGTCCCTCAAGATTTAGTCATTTGATGACCAGCTTGTCAGTTAATTGATTTTTCCAGTGAAAAATTTCCTGAATATAACTCATTTATCAAATTATTGATTTTTAAACTCAAAAGCATGCATTAGTTATATTGGACAGATTAGTATTTATTTTCATTTTGTATGCTTGATAGCACTTTAAGGAATGTTCAGATAGACAAAAGCTAAGGGTCAGAGTGTTTCGGTTTAATAAAGACACTTAATGTTTGTAATTGGAGAGGGATTTCTAGGGACATGAGCCTGGAACAGGGCCTTCTGGGAGACCTGGAGCATGACAGGCTCTCTAGAACTGCCTGGTCCCAGGCACTATGCGCCTTGATTTTCCTCTGATGTGTCTTGTAATCTTGACCAAGTTCCTTCTCTTACAGCCTCAGTTTCTCTATGTACAGAAAGTTCATCTTTGGGGCTTTTGTGACATTTAAGGAGACCCTGGAGCTACCTGTGACATCAATCCCTCCGTGAGTGGGATCTGGGCCATGGGCACTAGAACGGGTGTTAAGCTGTTGGAGTAGCTCAGCCTTGCTGGTAGTTCAAAGCTGTCCCCTTGGTATGTTTATCCAAATCCTGACGTTTCTGTGTCCTGTGCGCCACCCCAGGCAGAGGGTCCTCACATGTTGTATGAAGTGGAAATGTGATGCAGAGGGTGGGGCCCAACTCACTTTCCTTTTCTGGTAATAAGTTGGCTAAACTCATTTCCTTTTTTCTGAAGGGAAATGCCATTGATGTCACACAACTGGATTCTCAGTGAGGCCAGAGGAGAACTCGTGATTCCCTGGCAAACAAGCCTGTGCTAGAGACAAAATGGTCCTGGGTAGTTTGTAAAGCCTCTTATCTGAGGCTTGTACCCTTGATTTAGAGGTGAGGCCTCCTCCATCCGAGAAGGGCAGAGACTTAGCCTGGGTTCCACGGCCAGGCAGTTGAGCCAAGGGCAGAGTTCAGGCCCGGCTCCCTCCTTGCTTGGCACTCCAACTCACCTCAATAGCACCAATGCCCATTAAGTTGCTGAAGTCTCAATCTGGCCTCGACCTGAAGAGTCCTTCTCTGACACGCTCTCTCCTCGCAGCAGTGCACGCAGTGTCTCCTGGGTCTGTCCTGGACTCCAGGCTACTTACTCACCTTGTCCCTTTCTGGGGGGCACTCAGCCTGTGCCCAGGCTGCCCCCCACACATCAGGCCTTCTGCAGCCCGACCTGTGCCTCACTGTCTAAGTGCCATCCCTAAGGCAGAGTCACACTGGCAGGACCCAGATGCACCCCTCTGGAGCTCCACCAGCCTCTCAGCCACTGCCCCTGGGGGGCCCCTTTGCACCTCCATCTGGAGACTGTGGCTGTCCTTTAAACATTTGTTCCTGTGTTATCTCTGCCAGGAATGGCTCCGTGGCCCACCCACCCTGCTCCTGTAGCTCCTAGAGCAAAGCTCAGCCCTTCCTCGTCCTCCTTCCTGCCCCAGGCTTTGGGGGAACTCATCTCTTTAGCCCCCGTGTCTCAGTCTCCTCCATTTCCTTTGGAGCAGCAAAGACATTTTATTATGGAAAAATTTAAACACAAAATAAAAATAGAATATTACTAAGAACCTTGCATATTCTTCGCTTGAACTCACATTGATTTACAATGTCTCCCACGCTGGATTTTTTTTTTTTTTCCAGCAATTCCAAAACATCAAAACATCAAGTAATTTTAAATTACTACAAATGTTGTAGTCTGTCTTTTTTTTTTTTTTTTTTTTTTTTTTTTTTTTTTTCTTTCTTTTTTGTACTGGGGTTTGAACCCGGAAATACTATCACTGAATTACATCTCTAGCCCTTTTTATTTTTAGGTGGAGATCTCATTATGTTGTTCAAGATGGGGCTTAAACTTGTGATTCTCTTACTTCAGTCACTGTATTGCCGGGATTACAGGAAATGCCACTATAGTCCTTTGGTACGCTGTGCTTCTAAAAGATAAAGGCATCCTCACAATAGAGAAGAGGCCCAGGAGCAAAAGCATGAGGGGTGAGGAGGAAGGGAAGGAGACATAAATAGAATAAAGATATGCCATGTACAGGAACCTGACCACCTCAATTAATATAAAGATTATATGCCATGACATGAGCGATGATCAATAATATCAACACGAATGAAAAATGAGATAGTGGAATTGGAGGAGGAAGGAGAGAGGGACACAGAAGGGTAAGAAGATTAAAAAGAAAAAAAAAAAACGCTGTGATGTGTACGTGTAACCACTCCCTAAGATGACTGCAAACTGCATAAACTTCAAAAATGTACAGTACTAACCAAAGAATGCTATTACCTAGATTCTTAACAGTTTTAAAAGAAGTCATTAAATATCCAGTAGCATTTAAATTTCCTCAGTGGTCTCATAAAAAGTCTTTAAAAGTTGTTTTGTTCAAAGTTAGGATCCAAACAAGGTCCACACACCATTATTTGTGCCTCTTAAGTCTTTTACAATACAGCTTTCTTTTCTTACTTTTAAGCTTATTTGTTGAATAAACCAGGTTTCTAAATTTTTTGGAGTTTCCTATTTATGTTGTTTAATGTATTCTCTAGTTCCTTGTCTGTCTTTCCTATAAATGGTAGTTGGATCTAGGTAATATATATATATATATATATATATATATATATATATATTTTTTTTTTTTTTTTTTTTTTTTTCTCCATATTTTGGGGCAGGGTCTACAGGGTGTTCAGGGTCTCACTGCTAGATTGGACTCATAGTGATTCTCCTGTTTACAGCTTCCCAAGAGCGGGGAATACAGGCATGCGCCACCACGCCCAATCCCTGGTAGTTGATCTAAAGACTCAAAGATTCAAATTTAAAGTTGTGTCTTCAATTAAGGCCATCCTGACCTGCATAGGGAGACCCTGTCTCCAAAAGACAAAATAAATAAATAAATAAATAAAGTTGTATCTTCACAAGAATGCGTGTACTTTCTGCAGAAGATACAAATATTCATAATGTTTAACTGTTTCTCTGTGCTTTCAGAATCTTAATGAATCTCAGCTATATCTATATATTGATAGTCTACACCTATAAAATAATAACTTCTAATATTATAATTCCTTCATTTATTAGCTGTAACAATACTATAGAAAGAAACATCTCCCATCAACATTTTTGTTTCTTTGAGGTACAGTTTATTAAGGAAAGAGGAAGAATGAGTCATGCTATCCCCTTATCAATTTTCAGAATGAGTTGATTCTCTCTTTCTCTGTGTCTGTCTCTGTGTCTGTGTCTGTCTCTGTCTCTCCCTCTTTCCCTTCCTCCCTTCCTTCTTCCTTCCTTTCTTTTGGAGGAAATATTTATTTTAGCTCACACTTTGTAGAAGTATCAGTTAAGAGTTTCACGGGCCCCAAAGCAGGGAGGCATGGCAAAAGAGAAATACTTCACAGCATGGCAGGCAGGAACCACCAAGTAGCAAGCCTCCCTTCTTTTATTACATTCAGGCTACTAACTTGTTGGCTGGTGCCATGCACACTGAGGGAAAATGAGTTGATTTTCAAACATTCTCCAGAAGAGATAAGCAAGGTATTAGTATGTTCGTCTTCTTCTTTTTTGTACTGTTGCCTTACAGTATTTATTTATTCATTGGTACTGGGGATCAAACTCAGGACCTTGTGCTTGCCAGGCAGGCCCTTATGCCATTGAGCTATCTCCCTGGCCCCCACCTTGTAGTTTTAACAATTCAGTTGATGGGTTTCAATGAGTTGTTACTGTTAGACTTGTTAGTGCTCAAGTTGTTCCATCTTTGACCCACAAGGATCTCTTCTATGGGCTTCTGAACCCTTTTGACCTGATTTTAGTCATATTTCGTAACTTCTTGGCTTTCTCATATGTCAATATGCTCAGGATTATTTTGTACATTCTCTGAGTGCTTGATGCTGTTTGGCTGCATCCACTTTCAGACCATTGCACTGGGAAGAGCTGTGAAATGCTTTTCTTAAGAAAATGAATATGAGCTTTGAGTGAAGGACTGAGAAAATCGAGTGCCGACAGCTGGACACAGTCTTAGGCAGTATGCATTTGTGAAGGAGGCCTCCTAGGTATGCCCTGGGGGTGTGATGGGGTGGGATCAATCTCACAGCTCCAGAAGGGAATTAGTGTAATATGTGCAAATCGCCTAAACTGAAATTCCTCACCTATAAATTGGGTTGTGCTATTTACTGTATTATTCACTTCATGGGACTGAGAGGAGGAGAGTTAGATTAGATATGGTACATTAAAATAGCCTAACAAATGGATGGGGAAGTAGCTCAGCAGCATAAGTACCTGCCTGGCAAGCGCAAGGTCCTGAGTTCAATCTCCAGTGTGCACGTAAGCGCGCACACGTGTACACGCACACACACACACATACACACACACACACACACAAATTGTGCCAGAGATGGTTATAGATGGCAATTTAGCTACTGAAACACTTTACAGTTTGTTATAGTAAAGACAAATTTTGCATTTATTTTCTCCCTAGTGTGTAACATGTATGTTATATCTCTATATAATATACATGCACATATATATGCTACTAGTGAAGCTACAATTATTCATTTGGCACAAGGTCTCACTACACAGCTCAGACTCATAGTGGTCTTTGTGTCTCAGCCTCTTCAGCACTGGATTATGGTGTGCACTGCTAGGCCTGGCTTTGGCGGCCAACTTGACTTGGGGCTGGCACAGCATGCAGTACCGGGGATTGAACCCAGGTCCTTGTGCTTGCTAGGCAGGTGTTTAGACCGTTGAGCTATCTCCCTGGCCTGAAGCTACAGTTAAGCTAGGTTTCTACATCATTTAAAGTAACTTAACTTTGTGTGGCAAAGAAACCACTTCAGTACAGGCTCATGTGTCCTACTTTGTTTGTGAGTTTTGGGAGTTTACTTTTAAATTTTATTTTTATTCAATTTGTTTTATTTTTATGAAAAGCATTTAATTGCTTCTAAAATTACTCTACAAAGTATAGAAAGGAAGAATCATGATGTGTGTGTATGGACAGTACAGTTTGGATAGATAACGCTGTGCTTCTACATAATCCTGTGAGAGGCAAGATTTGCACTGATGGTAGTTGGACAGGATATTATGTTCGCTTCTAGTACTATGGTCATCCACTAGGAAAATAATTATTGAATCTTTGATATAATTCAGGTATAAAAAATAAGTAAACAGCTACACTCTTAATTTACTGATAAGAGACATCTGCTATAATGTCTGTAAGTATAATATCATGTATGTACCTTGTATGATACCAAAACATTATGAAAACAGTTTGCAATGTATTAATTTATAAATCTGTCTTGTTAAGGTGTCTTAAAACTGTCTGATTGATATTTGTACTTCAATAAAATAAAAAATAAAATAAAATAAAATAAAATAAAATTACTCTACAAAATGAGACATTTTCTGAGGACTCCGACTTCTACTTCCATTCCCTTGGCCCAGTTTGCTCCCTTCTCTAATAAACAACAATTTCAAAATTCGCATTTTAATTTAGCCTTAGGAAATATGGATATACTTCTGTGTCCTTTCTTCTTTCTTTGATAAACAATGACCTATCCCATAGATTTTATTCTACTTTCCCTTGTCATGTAACACTGTACCTTGGAACCTACGCTCACGCAGTGAGTCTGAGGTTTTCCTCCTTCCCCTTGCAAGCTGAGAGCCATCTGCTGTGTGTGCCATTGTGCGTCTTCTATGAATGGATGTTTTAGTGGTTTGTAGCTTTTTACTATTACAAATGGTGCTGCCATGAATAGCTTCATGTTTTTGCCAGTAAATCTTTGGAATGGATTCCTAGAAATAAAATTGCCAGGTCGAAGGGTGCACATACATAATTTTGCTAAAAATTGCCAAATTCCCCTTAGGGCTTGTAGCATTTCATGTTCCCGTTAGACAATGTATGAGGGGACCTGATTTCCCACAGTTTTGCTAACAGAGTATATTCTATTTATTATTATTATTACTTTTGATTTTTAGGAAAGGGTCTACAAGGTGTTCAGGGTCTCACTACTAGATTGGATTTAGTAGTGATCTACCTGTTTACATCCTCCCAGGAGCTGAGATTACAGGCACACCCAGTCTCAACTGCTGTCTCAGAGAGCTCCAGGGGCGGGTCCGACACTGAAGGCCCAGGGATCGAACCCCCCAACCCTTGCGCCTGCTTGCAGGCACTTTAATCCGGTGAATTATTTGGCCAGCCACTATCATTGTTGTTGTTGTTATTATTGATTTTTATGTATTTTTAGTTCAGGATCTATAGAGTCTCACTACACAGATCAGACTCATAGTGATCCTCCTGTTTTCAGCTTTCCATGCCTTGGGATTATAGGCACAAACCACCTTACCCAGCCCAGTCTCAATCAACCCTTCAGTCCACTCTGGGGGCAGAGTCAGCACAACATGCTGGGGATTGAACCCTGGTCCCTGCGTCTGCCTAAGCAGGTGCTTTTATCTGCTGAGCTGTCTGGCTGTCTCCAGAGTATATTCTTAAACTTTCAGATTTTTGCTTGTCTGATAAGCGTATCTTGGCTTAGTTTTAATCAGAAGGTCTCTGATTATGAACATGGTTAAACAACATTTTAGATTTTGATTCATTTTTGTGTCCTCACCTGACACAGATGAGGCCCATAGGGGAGAATTTCAGAAACAAGGAATAAAGAACATATAAACATATATATGAAGAAATGAAGTCTTTTGGGGGGAGGGGGAGGGCACTCAGGGTTGAACCCAGAGCCTTACATTTAGCTATACCCCTGATCCATTTTACGTTTTATTGCAGACAGAGTCTTGTTAAGTCACCAAATTGTTCAAGTGAGACTGGAACTTGCAAGCCTTCTGCCTCAGCCTCCCAGACTGCTGAGATTATGGGTGTGTGCCCCCATACCCAGCTAAGAAAGGAAGTCTTAAAGAGATTAGTTAATCTGTCCAAGGTCATGCATCTAATTACTAGAGTTGGGATTAGAGTTGACTTAAGTCAGAAAGCTGGATGGGACTAGTTTTTATAACAACCCTTCCCAAAATCAATCATGGGGTCACAGATGAGCTATCTGTGTCCCTGCCTAGGCCACATGCCAAATTGACCCAAGGGCTCTGATTGGGCCCCTCCTCTTCAGGGTTCTCTCAGCTCCCATCACTGCCCTAGGAACAAGGCCTCTGACAGATGAACTTTTGAGGAGAACAAACAAACAGCATCCCCACCACAGCACCGCATTAGTAACTCTGCAAACATGATTTTAATGGCCAGACATCACTTAACTATTCCAATCAATGCTAGTGTATTTAACTTTTGTATTTCTGCTAGACTTCTAGATTGCTTCCAGGTTTTTTCTATTATAAATAAATTTCACTGTATTCATTTTGTTCACATTTTAGATTTTCCCCCTTTAGAAAGAATTCTTGGAAATGAAGCTCCTGGAATCTCAACAAGTTTGAGATTTTTCTTGGCCATCCTGAGAGGGGAGGGTGTGTTAAGCTCTGCCCTGTGACTTCTCCGAGCCCCTGAACTGGCCTCGTTCTCAGTCTCTGATCTTGTGAGAGACACACTCATACCCAAGTGGGATAAGAAAATGGACTGAGACCTGCCCAGGAGGAAGAATTGGAATCTGTTACCATCGCCCCTGGGCTCTGTACCTTCCCAGGACTGTGGACAGATCACTTGGAGCCAACAAGTGACAACTCTGCACAGGAATGGGAAACCTGTGTGGGCATAGAGGAGGCAGCACCCTAAGGAGAGATACTGTGCTTTCACAAGCATTCACAGGGCAGAGGAGTGGACGCTGAGGCCAGACCCTGTACCCTGCAAAGAGGTCCAAGATAGACTCAGACAGCAACGCTGACACATGGCATGCTCCAGGAAGGCTCCCTGCAAGAAATAAAGACTGGATGCGGTGGTAGGAATGCGGGTCTATGTGACAAATGAGGCTTAGCAGTGACCTATCACAAGGGTCCTCTGAATTGGGTTATGCTCCTGGGTCCTGTGCTGTGAAGCAGAGGGGTGACACTTGGGTTTTCACTAGGGACAATCTTTCTGGCTGTTGTGCAGGAGGCAGAATTGCTGATGGCTGCTGTGCAGAAGTCAGCTGTGCCAGACTTAGAAAGAGTCCACCATCCAGCCCAGAGATCATGACTGAAGCATAATAGTGGTGAGAATCAGAAAGGGGGCTGTTCATAAGAGACATCGAGGACACAGAGCAGCAAAATTTAGGCCAAATTCTGACTTCCTTATGGCAGGAGGTGACAAGTCCTGGACCAGGACTCAAGACCTGGGTTCCAGTCCCAGGTCTCACTTTCTACTGAGGTTGCATTATGTCATCTATATGGGTCTTTGAAAACTCTGAGACCAGAGGGCTGTAAAATGGCTCAGGTCCCTGGGAGGAAGAGCAGGGGGGAAACCAGAAGAGGAGCAGAGGGAGCAAGCAGGGCCAGTGTCTCTCAGGGCCCTGGCTTTTTGTTTTCCTACCCCATCAATCTTGAAGCATTAATGTCAATGGGGTGGCCTGGGCCCCAGCCAGAGGCCAGCTGTGGGAAGGAAGAAATTGTCTCTGGTTGGAGAAACAGAGAGGAAAGAATTCAGAGCTTCCAAAAAGCCGTGAAGAAGTCGTGGGCTCTGGCAGGCTGCCCAGGGATTTTGCAATTGCTCTTCAGTGAAGCAGAGTGGGGGAGGGTGGGCCTCTTTCTCCTATGCACATCGCAGACAGCAAGATGATGGGGACGTGAAGATGACTTGGGCTGCAAGTAAGACCAACACCTGCTTGCAACTGGGTAAAAGAAAATGCATCATCTCATGCCATTACAAGGCCAGAGCAGCTCCTGGTGTCACCAACACCAGACCTCTATTTTCTGCTCTCCCTTGGCCTCAAGCTGGTCCCACATGATGCCATGATGGGGTCTCCATACTTGTGTGTCAATGCCAGCAAGAGGGAAATGGAGAAGATATTTCTCCTGGCACAACACAGGCCATGTTTCTAACCAATCATGGTCTCTCCAGGAATTCCATGTGCTGATTGGCTTTGATTAACTGGGACCTTATTTATAGAGCATCTCAGTGGAACTGGGTGAAAGGAGACCAGCATGGAAGCTGGGTGAGCAGCCAGCATACGCGTGCGATGATGAGCGTGCAGGTCCGTCAGCTCACCCATCCCACACAGCCCGGCGCCAGTGGAGCAGAAGGCAGCTCTAGGTCACCATGGAGGACACCATGCACAGAGAAGATAGTGACTTGCTTGGGCCACACAGGGAAAGTGGCAGAGCCTGAATCAATAAGAAATAGGCACATGGCCTCAAGCTGTCCCTCAGGCTTGAACCTGATAGGCCCATGGCCCTGCTTTCTAGGGCCTCTTTGCAGCCTGAGCCCAACAGCACTCACTCCCCTCTGAGTTGCCAAGAGCTGCCCAAACCTTGCCTATCTCGTGAGACCAGAAACTTCACCTTCTATATCTCATGCTTTAATTGTTTGAGGATCAGATGAAATGAGATTGTGCTTTGCTGACTGTGAAGTGCAGCAGAGTCATCAGGCACCCCTTCCTGGTGGCAAAGGGCTCATTCTACAGGCTTTATCTGCACCAAACCCTGGAAGACACAGGAAGCAGGCAGCCAGAGGGGCATGACAGCCAGCCAGACGCAAACTCATTTCCTTCAAATGCATGTTTTGCATCCAACTATTAACAGATGAGGTAACATGTGTAGGAGTGGGGGTGGTCTGCAGGTCAACCAGGACTAGAACTCAGTCCCTGGTTCCCAGCCTGTACCTTGTACAGGCCTCTGAGGTTGAGTGACTACACTCCTCCTCCCTATTCAAATTCTGGGGTGTGGGGAAGGCACAATGCAGTACAGGGTGTGCCTGCCATCACGTACATCCCCAAGTTTCTCGGGGGTCATTCTTCGGGGGTTCACTGAAGCGAGGCCACACTTCCCCTTGGGTGGCTTCCTGTTTTGGCCAAACAATAACTCTTGCTAGGACCTGGTGCCAGCTGGCTGCAGCTGCTGCCAAAGCCTTGACTTCTTGCTTGAAGGAGAACAGCGGTCCTGTGCCACTGGCCTCTCCAGGCCAGAAACCCCTCATTCAGGTATGGCCACTGTGCCCCATTGAATTCAGTCACTTCTTCATATCCTGGTGACCTACGGGAGCATCAGAGTCTCTGGGTGCCCAGAACAGAGATGGTTGTGTCGAGCTTAGTGACTCTACAGACATTCATCTTGCAGCCCCTAGACCTGTGTGTCCTCCTAAGCCAGCCCCATACGGATTTGCTCTGATGTACCTGTTTATCCTCCCATTACCTTGTCAAGGCTGTGAAAGCCTCAGTCATTTAGTTTCTGAGTACAGGGAAGAGATACTGAGGGTGTGGGTAAGGATAGTACCAATGACGTTTTTAATAGATGAGGAAGGAAATCAAGGTTTGACTATGACAGAAATCTTTGGGTAAAGTAAGGGATGGAGCTGAGCCTGAGCCCCAGCCTTTAAACTCCAAATATTACACCTCAGGAGCTTCAAAATCCATGCAGCCTAACTGGAGCACCACAGATTGGAGATGATACAGGGGTGTCCGTAGGTGAGGGCGCTTGTTCATGAATAAAATGCTGGACAAGGGAGGGAAGCTTTGAGAATCTGCTGTAATAGGCACATGGAGCAGCGTGGCCCCTTGGGAAGAGCTGTCTGAGAGACTGCTAATTAGGGCAGTGGGACCCTCACCCAGGTTCCCCACAAGTGCTTCTCCTACAGTCCCAGACTCTTTCCTCTAGGGATTCCTATGCTGACAACCATGGCTGTGGCCCTTTTCTGTTAGGTTTGCCTATGTGTGGCTGGGCAGGTTAGTGGCAGGCACAAGAGGTGATCTGCTAGAATGACTAACAGCTGTGTCCTTTTAGGTCATTGCTACTATTGAGTGGCCCTAAGGGCTGGGAAGGCTGCTTTAACCCACCAAGCCACCCTCTGCTCCACAGCCCTGTAGAGGCCCCAGGTGGTTCCTTTAAACCTGCTGGATTCACAGCTGTTGTTCCTGTGCCCTGCCTACACCTCCTCTTCAGTTCATTCCCTTGAGGGAGCCCATGGGCCTACTGGAGTTCCGCCTGATAAGGACCACAGCCAAGATCTTGAGCTAGAACATTCTTTGTGTCCTGGCTTTGCTCCTGTCTCCCATGTCACCCATCTGCACTTGCCTGAGACAGGACAGTGTTTTAGAAAAGCTGCTTTGCCTATAGCTTCTGAAGGTATTTGGAGGCTAGTGCAGCTGTGGAGACAATGAAGGTTCCCAAGAGCAGGCACTGAGGAGTACTGTATTCCCCCTTTCCTGCTGGAAAGTTTGGGAATCAAAATATCCAATTGAGAGGTCTTGGTGGGGGTCAGAGGATACAGTTGTCTCGCTCTGGCTTGTCACTTCTCCTGCCCTCAAGCTAGGAGCAAGGAAGATGCTAGAAACCAAGGAAGAAAAAAGACAGAGGCCCCTCCTGTGGGGCAGCAGGGTCCTAGGGATTGCCCAGGACCCTGATGATTGATGGCTCAGTAGCAGGACTCTTTCTTCCAGGAAGGAGAAACACAACTGAAGTCTGGAGGTGGACCGTCTCCTAGGCCTGCTTCAAGCCTCACCTCCCACTTGAGTGTCACACGCAGATCTCCATGGTGTTCCAGAGACCTTTGTAACTCACAAGAATCTGACATCAACATGCACCCTCTCTCCCCTCCCCTCTGCCATGGCATTTCTATTTAAGGAAAGGAGCCAGAAGCCCAGTGTCAGCCCTGACCAGCTCAGCTCTTACATAAGGTCTCACTGAGTCCTACCCCAGGTACTACTCAGTGGTCTTCCTGACTTCAGTCTGGATTCTTTCATCTCATCTTCCATTCAGCTGCCAGAGTGGTATTTCAGAAGTACAAATCTAAGCAGGTCCTTTCTATGCTCAGATGGAACTCAAACTGTGCAATATGCCCCGGGCTCCCTACCTAAATTTATCTCTATCTGTCTGGTGTTCCATGGTCCATCAGCCTTTTCTGCTTTTCTCATGTACATCTTTCTATAGTCTATTTCAGAATGGCCCTATGCAAAGGTCACCTTCCCACTGGGTCAGCCCTGTCTTAACTTGGGTTCCTATAAAAACAGAAGGTGAGTTAAGGTTTTGAAGTAAAGAGTCACTGGGTAGGTGCTTTTTGGAGCAGAACTAAGGGGGTGAGGAAAAGGAAACAGGGAAGAAAGAAAAGCCAATACTATGGTATGTTTTGTCTCTACTGGAGGCAATAGGACCGCATGCCACCAAGGCCTGGAAAAACCTACAGAATGCCTCACACATCACTCACCTACAGAATAGAAACTGGAAGCTGATCTGCTGCCTTCAGCTCCCACTGCATTAGGGGCTCTAGACCTCTGCCTTGCCTACCTGTACAACCTTTGTTGTGGTGCCAAAGAGCCTCAGAAACTTACAGCTCAAGTTGGGCACAGAACTGTCCTCTCATTTCAGTGAGCCTGGGCTGGCAAACACTGCCCCCCACCCCCCAGTGCAGCTCAGGCCCAATGCAGTCTTGGGTGGCAGCCAGGACTTGATTGGTCAGTAGGAGCAGACTGGAATTATGCAGACTCTGGCCAAAGTGCTACCAGAAACCAGAAAGGAATAGATCCTTCCCTCATGCTTCAGAGGAAGTATGGACCCACTGGCACCTTGATTTCTCTTGAACAAGACATCAGTTTCTGTTGTCACTCATGTGTTACATCAGTAAGCAAACTAGCTATCCTGAAAGAACATCTTACATTTCTATTGCAAGCATGGTTTTTGTGTTCTGGCCTTTGAGCCCAGCCTTTGTCACTCTGTTTTTGTATTTGAGGTTCTGGATTCCACCATAGACTGTGAAGATCTGGAAGTGCAGCCGTGGTGATTCTCCTTGGATACTTTCAGGGATCACCTGAGCCTGGCCCAGGGAGGCCTGCAGGAAAGGCTACCTGAAGATCTCTTGAGAGAAGGAACTCTGATATCTACCCTTCTAGGGCCATCCAGATGTGGACAGCAGTGCTGGAAGCAGGAAAGGGCAGGCTGAGAGCATCACAAGCTCCCACATCTGGGGTGTAGGTGCTACCATGGCAAGAGGTAGGGGGGAAATGAAGACAGGAAATGTGGCATTGGGGAAGCAGGGTTGAAGTAGGCATTTAATTTACTTAGGCAATGGGATAATAAGGGCCATGTAAAGGAGACAGACCAGTGATGAAATCCTGAGATTATTCTATCATATAGAATAGGCAAAACATGGGGAGATCAAGGAGGTCTGAGACGATAAGGGCTTGAACTCTCATAGGCGTAAAGATGGAGACAAGATGAGACATTTAAGAGAAATGTCAGCCTGGTGGGTGACTTGGAGGTGTTTTCCCCTCCGAGGGGCCTTCTCGAAGCTCCTCCTTCTCCTTAAGTTGCCACATTGAGAATTTCCATGATGTCAGAAATGACATATAAACCACCACAGCCCTATCTCCTCTCTGACAGCTAACACTTCAGGTGAGAGAGTACAGTAAAGCTCCACCTCAGGTCACAAAGGTTTCTGGTCCACAGCCCCGAATTCGATTCATGGAAAGAGGTGACTTTTCAGCTCTTGAAATGTCAAACCTTTATGATCATTCACAAGTTACATGTTACATATACAAAAAAAAAAGTGAAAATGCAGTAGCATTGGATCTTATACATATAAGGTGAAACTCACACATGGTAAAATATGACCCTGAAAGCAGGGTCATATTCTTTACATAGAATGACCTTGGGTATTAGAAAACGGAAGACAAGGACTATGTCATTTAATGTTCTCTACTTTTTGACTATGACCTCCTTTTCCCTGGAGCATCAAAGGCTAAGGTCTAATTCAAAGTGAAGGGACAAATTGGAGTTTGGAGTTGATGGGTAGTTATATTAAATATTTGTTGTGTATGAGTCCATTATAAGTAAAAATAGAAAAAAAAAACACCTGAAATCCTCCTCCTACTCTTACATCTTGGTTGAATATCATCGTTCTAATTTCCTTCACCCATGCATTTTGAAAGCTATGCTCAGTGAAGTAGTCATGTTATAACTTTATTTTGTTGACTACAAGTATCTTTGAAGCCTATTCCATTTGTTTTCTTATTCTGCATTCTGGACGGCAATATCTTGAATAGATCTCAAAATTTTTTGGGGGTATCAAATATGAATGAAGAATATAATTTTTGGTTATTAAAAAAAAGCTGCCACATAGAAGAACTGGCAGCTTTCTTGAGGAGAACAGAGCATCACTTCTGTGGCATCATACTGTAATGTAGGGAGCATATATCTGCTCTGCCCCTAGCTCCTGGCATACACCTTGGTAGTGATGGACACCTCTTGAACGCTAATGAGCTAAATAGTGTCTGACAGCCCCTAGGTCACTTCAGTAGGGGAATTGGTCCCTGGAAAGACCAAAGCTGGGTCACAAGGTGAGGACTTATAGCCCTATCCTTACCCTCCAAGGAGGTAAGGGGGAAGAAGGCTGAGTAAATTGCTAATAGCCAGTGATGTAATCGATTGTGCCTACATAGTGAAGCCTCCATCAAAAACCCAAAAGCCAGGGTTCAGGGAACTTCCAGATAGCTGGACATGTGGGGCTTCCTGAAACAAGGCACCGAGAGAGAGTGTGGAGGCCTCTTCTCACGGGCCTCACCCTGAGATGCAGTTCTGCATCTGCAGCCTTTGTAGTATCAGAAGCTAATAGGGGTTTGGGTTCTGTGAGCTGCTTTACCAAGTGAACAGAAGCTGAAGAGGGAGTCACTGTGAGTATGGTTTGTGGGGGAGCATAAAGATTCTCAAGGTAGCTATTGATAATCTTCTGAATTTCCACTGGTTTGTGGTGATTACACCCTTTTCATTCCTTATTGCTTATATTTGAATTTTTTCTTTCCTCTTTTTGATGAGGTTAGCTAGTGGCTTGTTGAGTTTATTTAGTCTTTCAAAGAACAAGCTTTTTGATTTGATAATTCTTTGAACTGTTTTCTTTTTTTTTTTTTTTTGATTCCTTTTTTGATGAAATTATTATAGTGTTTTATTTATTTTTTAAATTTTTATTTCATTGAAGTACAAATATCAATGAGACAGTTTTAAGATACCTTGACAAGATGGATTTGATAAATTAATATACTGAAAACTGTTTTCATAATGTTCTGGTATCATAGAAGGTGCACACATGATATTATAGTTACAGACATTATTATACCGTATGTCTCTTATCAGTAAATAAAGAGTGTAGCTCTTTGCATATCTTATTTTTTATACCTGAATTGCATCAAAGATTCAATAATTAATACTTTCTACCTTGTTATTTTCCTAGTGGTTGTCCATAGTACTAGAAGCCGACATAATATCCTGTCCAACCACCATTAGTGCAAATCTTGCGTCTCATAGAATTATGTAGAAGCATGGTGTTATCTATCCCAAATGTACTGTCCATACACACACCTCATGATTCTTCCTTTCTATACCCCTTCCTTTGTCTACACCTGTCAAAGATGGGCACTCCATTGTCATTCAACTAATTTAGGTGCCTGAACTCGACAACACAATCCAACAAGTCCAGCATTCCACAATAGTGAGTTATCTGAAGAAGTTGTCGACCATAGCCATTTACAGCTCAACTTATTATTATGGCCCCGTGATGTATACCTTATTTTTATACTTTTCTGCTGGATGATTAAGACCTAGATAGAGCAAGACCTATATACCAACTGTTTTCTTCATCTCAATTTAATTAATTTCTGCTCTAATCTTTATGATTTCTTCCTGTCTTTGGGCTCCGGGTTTGGTTTGCTCTTCCTGTTCTAGTTGTTGGAGGTACAGCATTAGTGTATTTATTTGTTCCCGTTCTGTTTTCCTAATGTGTGAATTCACTGCTATGAATTTCCCTCAGAGAACTGCTTTCATTGCATCCCATAAATTCCGATAAGTTGTGGTTGAATTGTCATTGAATTGTAGATATTGTTGAATTTTTTGTTTAAGTTCATCTATGACCCATTGATTGCTGACTACAGTGTTGTTTAATTTCCATGTATTTAGCAGGTTTTTCTTGTTTCTTTTGTTGTTTATTTCTAGTTTCATTGCACTGTGGTCAGATAATATACATGGGATAATTTCTGTTTTCTTGGTTTGTGCAGGATTTGTCAAAAGCTCAGATGACATCCTGGGGCTTGGAGCAGGCAGATGAAATGAGGGGACAGTCTGGAGGGCTGAGTGCTCAATTTGTGAGATCTGACTATTCCCAGGTAGAGTCAAATCAAACTGGAGGACATCCAGCTGGTGGCTGCTGAATTGTTGGTGGGAAGAAATTCCCACACAGCCTGAGGTGAAGTATTATGTGGTGAAGTGTGGGAGTAGGAAAAATATTTTGGTCCTTCTTATGTCTTATGAAGTAGTATTCCCACCCAAGAGGCAGACCTAACAAAGAAAGGATCAGACAAATGTCAACTGAAAACCTGTCTACAAAATAATTAACCCAGAGTCATCAAAAGGGTTGATACTGCAGAAGACAGTAAAGGACTGAAGAATTGTTCTGGGTTAAGGGAGACCAAAGAGTCATGAAACCAAATTTTGGCCCTGGAGCAGGTAGTGGATCAGAAGGGAAATCATTGTAAGGACAATACTGGGGCACTTAGTGAAATTTGGATCTCACCTGTAGGTGAAATAGGATCACATTAAGTTTCCTAAATTTGATAGTTGCACCATGGCTATGTAAAAGTGTGTCTTTTTGTCTTAGAAATCTATGTTGAAATATTTAGGTTAACGATTCATACAATTTACTTTCAAATGGTTCAGGAAAGACTTGTATATGTAGAGATAACAAGTGACAAAGCAAAATGTGAACAATTGTTAACAATCAGTGAGTGTGAAACAAGAGAGTTTTTGGTGCTATTCTTGTAATTCTTCTGGAGGCTTGAAATTGCTCCAAAACTTAAAAAGAAAATAAAGTCCTGGCCAATCCAAATAAAAAACTTCATTTTCTAAAAGAAAATATTTGTAAAAGACATACAAATCATTTAAAAAAAAAAACAACCAAATGACCTAGTGGAAAAAAAGTGCTCCAAAGACTTTAACAGACATTGAAAACTATTTGATATTATATATCATCAGGAAGTTGTTAATTAAAACAACAAAGATACCATTATACACCTAGTTGAATAGTCAAAGAATGACAATATAAAATTCCAGAGACAATTTGGAGCAACAGGAATTTTTTTTTCTTTTTTCTTTTTTTTTTAGCAGAATAGATTTATTGAGGGAAAAAAAGCTCCTGTCCAAGATAGGGACAGGAGGGGGGCCTGAGTGGATCGTTCCCCAAGGAATTTTCAATCAATACTAGTGGAACCACAAAATGGCACAGCCACTGCTGAGACAGTATAGCAGTTTCTTATAAAATTAAATACACTCTCACCATTTGTTATGGCTTACATGTAGGTCTCCCCACAGAGTTTCATGAGCTCCTAAATGGGGCTTCTCAGAGATGACTGGTCTAGTCATCTGTGAATATGAATTAAGGATGTGTGATAAATAAATTAGCCCATAGATCAGCTTAAGCATAGCTCTGAGTGTGGATAATGGAAAGGCCCATTCCAGGTGTGGGTGGCACTGACCAATAGGCTTATAGCCAGGAGGGGATAAAAGGGAAAGGGCAGCTCACTGTTTGCTGCTCCTTGCCTGATGCCATGTACTATTTTTCTTTTCTTTTCCCAGAGGGAAAGTTATGTGTTCTTTTATTATAGAACATTTCATATAGATATCAGGCAAACACATAGGTATTACAGAACTGTATGTACACAATAAGCAGTGGATTAAAAATCCCATCTCCACTCCAACATGAAAAATACCAATCTTAAAGACATACCACTCTTAAGAGAAATTATTTTTTTCTGACTGAACTTTTCCTTACTTTTAAATTGATTTTATCATTTTCTAAAAAGAATGTTAAGAGTACTTCAGTATGTTTATTTTTTGTTTTGTTTTTATCATTTTGAGATAAGATCTCACTATGCAGTTCAGGCTGGTCTTGGAACTCTCTTTGTAGCCCCAACTAGCCTTGAACTCACAAGAATCTTGCTACCTCTGTCTCTCTAGTGCTGGGGTAACAGGTCTGAGCCATATGACCAGCACTACACATACTATAAATGATTTAAAAACATGTTATGTGATAATGTCATAATGATACAGGGAGAAGAACTAATCTCAGGTGGGTGACCTCTAAACAATATAGGGAACCTCCGAATGACACAGGGAAAAACAATCTCTGGACCTGACCTGTATGAGTTCGTGTTCTCTAAAACTGAAGAATGCATTTTAGGAGCAAATGGAGGTTATGAGCAGAATAGATTTATTGAAGGAAAGAAAGTTCCTGTCTGAGAGAGGATCAGGAGGGGAGCCCGAGTGGGTAGTTCCCCCCACCATGTACTATTTTGCTTCTGCAATGTCCCCCTGCCTTGGAACCAGCTGACTGTGGACTGAAATCTCTGCAAATTGTGAGCTAATTAAAGTTAGCCTCCTTTAACTTGTGGGTATTGGTATTGTGTCTTAGTAATTATAAGGTAACTAAGACTCCATTTGGTGCAGGAATTGTACTCATCAGTATTATCCAAAGGAGCTGAAGACTTGCATCCACACGAAGACCTATACATAGATGTTTATGGTATCTTTGTTCATAATAGCAAAAACTGGGAGGCAAGGGAGATGTCCTCTATTAAATAAATGGATACAATATACCACATACAAATAATGGACTATTATTCAATGCTATGCAGAAATAAATAATGGAAACCATGGAAGGACATGGAAATACATATGCCTATAGCTAAGTGAAAGGGGTCAATTGGAAGAGACTATATATGATATGACTCCCACTGTGTGACATTCCAGGAAAGACAAAACTGGGGAGTTGGTAAGAAGATGAGGCATAGACAGGAGTTAGGGAGGTACCAATAGATAGAAAAGTAGACTTCTGGGGCAGCAGAACTATCCCATGTGATGATGTAGCACCTGTCAATATATAATCTGTCAAAATCCACGGAACATAAAACACCAAGAGTGAGCCCCACTAGACTGTCCAGACTGCGTGATGGTAACGTCATGTGGGCTCATTGATTGTACTCTGGTGGGGAATGCAGGTAGTGGTTACCTATGTGGTGGACTGACAACTCGTGGTCACTTGCAACACCCAGCTGAGCTGAACCAGAGCGGTACTTGCTAGGCATAGAGGCCCACCTGAGGATTGCTGCCAGCAACATAAGAGGCAGAACTGGAGAAGCTGTTTGTGCTACTGAAAGCTATTGGTTCTCTTGGAGGACTTGGTCACATTGGCTTTCCTGATGAACTCAGCTGTTCTCATCATCAGAGGAGCTTGGGACCTTATTCTTACTAAGATTAGCTACCATTCATTTTGGGAGAGCTCTGATCCTTACTTTGAGCATTGCTTCCTGGCTCCAGCACAGATCCCTCAGCCTGCTAGCATAGATAATTCAACCCACCACCACAAACTGTCTAGCTTTCCCACTGACCTTTGGGCCTTCCCAACACAGATACATGAAACAGGCCTGCATGAGATATTGTCTTGGGGTCCAGACATCCCTTTGAACTACTGGGGGGCATTGTGATGAGCTTGAGGCCTTCAGCTGGATTCTTTTGTCTTAGTATGTGGACAGATTTCCTGTGCTCTTTTTATACATGACTCTTTGGATGACTATTATAAAATAATTCTATAAAGGTGTGTCTGTATCGTTCCTCTTGTGAGTCCTGACTACAAAAACCTTTGAGGAAAAAGTGGGTCTATGGACTCTGCATTCTCCTAAATTTCACTGTGAACTTACAGCTGCTCCAAAAAAGTCTATTTAAAGAAAAAAACAAACACATCCAAAAGTCATCTGGGTATAAGGGCACATGCTTGTAATCCCAGGACTGTGAAAAGCTGAGGCAAGAGGTTGGAAAATTTGAGCCCAGCCTAGATAAGTTAGTGACTTATTGAGATCCTATCTCAAAATAAAAAAGAGAAAAGGACCAGCAACATTAGTTCCCAGCACTGAAAAAACAAAACAAAAAACCACATTCTCTCCTCCTACTACATTTCCATTAAATAGATTGAAGAAAAATGATGATACGAATTGTTGGTAAGGATGCAGACAAATCAGAGCCCTCTTATGGATCATTGATGAGAATTAAAACTTGAGCAATCACTTTGGAGCACAGGTTAGCAAAATCTTGAAAATTAAACATATACCTGTCATCTCACCACAACTGCTCCTTTTAATGTTTACCCAAGAGAAACAAAAAATTGTGCTCAGACAAAAACTGGTATGTGAATATAACAACATTATTTATAATTGCCCAAACCTGGAACCAGCCAGAAGTTTTTCAGGAGGTGAATGGATAGAAAAAGTACAGGCTTCTACTCAGTATTGCGAAGGAACCTCAGAGGCTCTCAAAGCCTGGCTGACTTTCCAGTGCACTGTACTACACAAAAGGGCCCAGGCTCAAAAGGCTACCTCCAGTGTGTTTTCCTTTGTACTGCATTCTGGAAAAGGCAAAACCAGAAAACACAATCAGTTACTGCCATGGCTGGGGATGGAGAAGGCAATGACAACAAAGACAGCTGGGAATTTTCTAAGTTGATGGGGATATTTTCTTTTCTGACCAAGGCACTATACACTGTGTGTTTGTCAAGCTTCATAGAGCTGACCCTTAGTAAGGATGAATTTTACCACATATAATGATACCTCAGCGAAACAAACTAGAATTTCTCATTTGTTTAGAGCTTCTTTTCTCCCCTGCAAGACCTAGTCTGAGACCTGCAGTGAGGAAACTGCCCAGCTTTGCTTGTTTCTCTGTTAATCTGCTTAGATGTGTTAGACAAGAGCAGATTTAATATAAAATGCATGTATGGTGATACAAGGTATTCGCTAGGTAGACTGATAAGTAGGAAGTGGAAGGGTCTCAATACCATCTGCCAGATCAGAGGAAGAGGAATCTGTGAGCCCGAGGGCCAGAGGGCCTGGTTGAAAGTTGAAGGTCTGGATCTCTGGTGTGGGCTCATGCCAGAAACCTGAAAGGTCTGCACTGGAATGCTGAAGAGTCTGTCCTGGAAGCTTGAAGGAACCAGACACCTACACATGAAGGCAATGGAAAAGACCGGCACTCTTCTGAAGGGATGGAAGAAGAGCGGACTTCTTCCTTCTTTCTCTTTTTATTCCACAAGCTTGTCTGTTGGTCCTACCCATTTCCAAGGTGGGTCTTCTCCCCTTAGTTTGTGGCCTATGTCCACAGACACACCCAGGGCTTTATCTATTTGCTACATGGTTCTTAGTCAAGTTGACATTTCACAACTAGCTATCACAGCCCACCTTTTGTCAACTTGATAATTAGTGCGTCTCCTTCAACCATACTTAATCTCTAAATACAATAGAAACTGCATAATTACTCAAATATAATGAAACTATCCTGAATAGAAAGGCACTGATTTCCTCCCCAGAACAGATGCAAAGCTTTTATATGGATGATGCTGACTCTTCTCCTAACATTCTTAAGCTTAAACATTATAATATAAATTTAATACTACTTTAGAACTGGCATTAAATTAATCGATGTCATGATACAAATAAAAGGAAAATGCTTGTTTAACATGTGTATATGTGCATAAGCATTAATGCCGTAGGAAAAAACTCATGACAGTTATAATCCTCATTTCTATAACTGTTCATGAGAGCATAGCTGTATTTATAACTACCTTCCTCTGCTACCCATTCTATATTTCCTTAGCTGCAGCAAGTATCTCAGCTGGTTCTTCACCTGGTGGGGTGACCCATACTTCCCCTCACCTTATGGAGGGGTCTATCCACATTCCTCTTTCCCAAATGTCTTTGTCATTAACTTTCTAGTTCTGTTGCTTCCAAGTCCTTGATCATCTGGCCAGAATATTGGCTACAGCCCACAAATCAGTGTATAGTTGTACAAGTGGCCATTTTCTCTTCCAAGTAAAATGTACACCAGGGAGGCCCCCCTGAAGTTCAGCTCATTGTGAAGATTTCCCTGCACCACTGTCTTTCAGGGATGCCTTAGAAAGGGCACCCATCCACTTTTGGGTCTTGCCTGCCTAACATGCAGAACCAGGCTCTAGTCTTCTTTTCCTGTCAACAAATCATACAACATGCGCCTCAAGGCCAAAGACTCATACTGGGAGACAGAAGGCAGCACAGCATTGGGCATTTGGGCCACTTCTTCATGTAACCTACCTGTGTACTCGGGGCCTACTGAGGCATGATCACGCACATACCACTTCCACTTAATGATGGACTGCTGCTGTTCATGTCCAACTTTATAACTTGGTGAGTCAGGAATACCCAGTGTATGATGACAGCTCAGGCCACATGGTAATCGAGTGTCCTGTGGCCAAATGTTCATTTTCCACTGAGGCCCAGTAGTATCTCAGGAGCTTTTTTTTTTCAAAGGAAGAACATTTGTTTGAAGAGGAAGGCAAAGCCTTGCTCTAAAATCCTAGGGGCCTACACCATGATTCGTCTCTGGGGTCTTCCAGAGGCTCCAAACAACAACTCTGTCCACCAGTGACCTTAGTGCCATTGCATCTGGTGGATTAGATGGCTGCAGAGGCAGAGCTGCCTGCACCGCAGTCTGGACCTGCTTCAGAGCCTTCTCTTGTTTTGGGTCTACTCAAAACTAGGGTCAAAAGGGATTAAGGAAATGAAGTGCAAAGGAATTAAGTGCAAAGTCTACTCAGAATAAAGTCATCATAAAATGGAGTTAGACCACCTCTGTGCTCAAGGGACAAATGCTTTTGTGTGCCATTGGTGTCTTTGTGGGTCTCCTCCCACTGGTTCCTCGGCTCAGGCAGTGTACACCCTGGTTTGCCGCCTGTGCCTGCCCTGCTGCTCCTGCTGAGGGTTCTTTCTGTAAGAAGCCTCTTACCCAGGGGACACATTTTGGAGCAGGGCCCCTTAGGCTGGTTCACACCAAGTGCCTTGCTGTCTGTCTAGTCACCCCACAGGAGGCACTCCTCTCCTTTGCCACCAAGCTATGGATACATAGGTGACTCTTGCTGCCACCCCCATTTTTCATGCTATCTTTAGGGGCTGCTCCCACTAGCCTTTCATCTTTAGACTTTTTCTGGTGACAAGTGAAGGCTTCAGCTCCAGGAAGGCCCTGTTGTTTGGCTTGCATGGCACAGGTGAAGCCAGCACTGACAAACCCTGTCCCAGTCTTGGTCTCCTCTCCCAGGGCAGGGCCTGCTTTGGGGGATAGGTGGGGGATGGAGTAAAGGTGTCTCATGCTCCCTGTGTCCTGTAGAGTTGTGTCTGGTGCTGGTTTTGAGGTTCTGGGGTACAGGTGTAATTCTGATGCAAAAGACTCTCATGCAGTTAATATGGTATTTTTAACAACTGGGATTTTACTACGTGTATTTTATGACCCACTTTTCTCATTTCCTGCTAGGCTTTGAGCATCTTTCCTCACCAAAAAACTCTCAGCATTCATGTCATTTTAGATGACTGATTTTTTTCCATGTGTAGTTATTTTATAATATATCAATTTCCATAGTTGGCTGCTTTACGTTGTTTCTGATTTTAGATGATAATGAATAATGCTGCAGTACTTTGGATGAATTTCTATGAAACTTGTGGAAGGAACCTCATTTGCATAGAACCTTTTTCCCAATGCCTGGGAAAGATCTAGTGATTTTATATTGACGACTTTGTATTTTTTTGTGTTAAAGGAGTCTCTAAATTGCATAAGCTTCAGGCTGTATAAAAATTGGATGTGTTCCTTGGCTATGATCAACATTTTCACACTTTTTTTGGCTACATATTTATTTCCTTAGTGTAAATCCCTTGCAACAGAGTTGTTGGATTAAAGGAGATGCTGAAGAGCCCGCCAGAAAAGGTGACCCTATTTCCACCATACTCCCACCTTAAAAAGAGAACACCTAGAAATCCTTGGGGTCTTCTACTGGACAGTACCTACTTGTGATTGTGGTTATTTGTTGGTGCTGTTAGCACCTTCTGAAATGCAGGTTTGATCTCAGATCTGTGGGACTTACCGGCAAGATTCTTGTGGTCTTGGAAGTTGGTTGAGGAAAAAAAAGCTACATCTTTACTTTCCCCTTAAACCTCTTACTAGGATGTAATTGTTCTTCCTATTTTGAGTATGGGCCAAGGATCCCTGGAGTTTAGCAACAGCAGTGACCTTAGCAGTTCTGTCCCAGCAGGAATCACAAGTATTTTTAGTTTTGTTACAATTGCTGCAGATATCTCATATATCATTAATTTTCATCAGAAGTTAGAGCTGCCACTAGGTCTTACTTTGTAATGTGCTAACAAAAGACATATGTCACTAAATCACAATTAATTTTTAAAAATATTTTGATAACTGTCTCCAACAGAATTGGTTTCCTTTGTACTCAGCTTTTTATTTTATGAATTTATTTGAGGAAAAAGACTTCTCCAAATTGCCAAGTGGACCCTGTCACATAAGTTCAGACTCCTTGTTGTATGGGTTAGCTCACATTTCTTTTAAACATGAGCATCATACTGAAGGAAAGGAATTTCTCTTTCTTGTATCCTTGCCTGAAGCAACCCCCTTTGTGTCAGATGCCGGGGGTAGGGCAGGGACAGGCTGAGCCTTTCCTAGAAGAGCTCAGCATCTGTGTGCAGACCCTGTCTCCCAGCTCCTAACACTCATTGCTCTGTAGGTGGAGGATTGGGTTCTTGGATTTTCCAGGTTTTTAAGGAAAAGTTGCAATCCAGTCTCATGTGCTCGCATGAGTATATGAAATTCACTTTCTAAAGTTCAAAACTATTCTAAATCCCTCTACACTGTTGTGAGGGTCACACAAAGCATGTCTCAAGGCTTAGCTTTGTTCTAGGAGAGGCATGGAATTCCAGTTAGGGTGGAGCGCGTGCATTCCAAGGGACAAAGCAGCAAGGACTCTGAGACCTCTGCTCTGCTCCTCTAAATGAGAGGAATAGGACATACTGGAGTCTTGGAAGGGAGCAGATGGGAAGAAGGATTCTATGGTGAGCTCTGGATGCCCCTGAGACCTGGCTGCCAGAGGGTTAAGGATGGACAGGTGGCAGGGGACACTGTGATGAGCAGGCCTGTGGGTCTCTAATAAGATGACTAAATGATGGCATATCTAGAATCCTAGGGGCCTCTGGCAAAGACATTAGACAAATATTGCAAAACAAAAGACACAAAATGCAAGACAAAAATGTAAAAAAAAAGAAAAACAATTGAATTAAGAAATAATGATAAGGTTCCTGGACACAAGATAAATGTACAGAAATCAATTGCTTTTGTCATATTTGAAAATAAACACATAGAAAGGGAAGTAGAAATAATATATATATATTTGTATTTTAGGGAAGGGTCTACAGGGCATTGAGGGTTTCACTACGAGATCAGACTCATAGTGATCCGCCTGCTTGCAGCCTCCCAAGAGCTGGGATTACAGGTGCAGGTCACCACGCCCAGTCTCAATTGCAGCTCAGCGCGCCCTAGGGGCAGGGCTGGCACAACAGGCCCAGGGGTCCAACTACGATATTGACAAATATGTGTAAGCACTCACAAATAAATTTAATAGTGAAGATAGGGCCATAGGCAGCAAAGTAAACAACTATGGAAGAACAAAGCACAATACCTGAGCAAGTGGAATGGCACACTGTGCCTTAAGAAGAGGACTTAACGCCGCAGAAGTGTCAGGTCTCTCCAAATCAACTGCAAGCAGAGAGCAACAGTCTTGGTGCCTACACGGGAGAATGGTTCTTAAGTCCAGCAAAAAATGTATGGAAGATAATGACAGTGCAGGAGGATTCGCTTTGCCTGTACCAGAACAAACTCTAAAACTAAAATTAGAGCATTGCTATAGGAATAGAGAAATAGATCAAACAAAATCAGAATTTCAGAATTAAATTCCAAATATGGATCAGAAGTTGACATTATGACCAAGATATTATCTTGATTACTTTTCTCTCATTGTTGAGACAAAGTACCTGATGCTCACTCAGAATTAAGGAAGGAAGGGTTTACTCAGTTCACAGTTTGTGGAGGTTTCAGCCCATACTCAGCTGGCTCCAAGGCAGAGGGGTAAATGAGGAGTGGTTTCATGGCAGCAGAAGAAGGGGAAAAGCAGCAAAAGCAAACAGGGAGGAGAAGGAGCAAGCAAATCTCTCGCCGGTATATGCCAACTACCTGCCCACACCCACTCCCCAGCATCGGACCATGAATCACTTGTGAACTCCAGAAGCCTGCCTGGGGCTTCACAGGGACATCTGCACACAAACCGTAACACCTATTATTTAAAAATGATGCTGCTAAATTGCTAGTCATTTGAGGCAAGTAAATAATTAAAAGTAGATTTCAAGTTGAAGGTTTGGATATAAAAAAAGGAGATAGCAAAGGAGGTGATAAAAGAAGATAAGCAAACGGCAAAACTTACAGGAAGATGCTGTAGGGGAAAAGTGAGACGTTGAAAACATTGCAGATCAAAAGATACATAAAAGAAGCCAATAAACAGATGGAAAACTTGGAAAGCATTTGTCTGGAAATGTTAGGCAATGTTTATCATTTACAACATACAACACAACTTTACAAACGGACGAAGGAAAGTGAACTCCATAGGAAAGGGCAAGCTGGCCAATTCAGGGAAGAGTTTATCCCAAAGGTTGGTGAATAAATAAAAAGCTGCTCACATGCACAAGTAGGGAAATGCAACTTGAAATAACAATGAGAGACCACTTTATACCCTGAGCTCAAACTTATATTTCTGGCAGAAAAGTGCAAGAAAAGAACTTCCATGCACTGTGAAACATTATGCCTTTTGTGTGTGTGTGTGTGTGTGTGTGTGTGTGTGGTACTGGGGATTGAACTCAGGACCCTGAACTTACCAGGCAAGCACTTATTCTACTGAGCTATCTCTCAAGCCCTCTATTATGACCTTTTGAAAAGCAAGTTTTGGGGGTGGGGAAATGGCTCAGTGGAATAAGTGCTTCCCTGGCAAGCCCAAAGGCCTGAGTTCAAGCCCCAGTTTCTCAAAAAAAAGAAAGAAAGAAAAGCAAGTTTTATTAAAATTATATGCTTTGTCACATACATATATACCATATCTATATACATATGTGTATTATATACATACACAATCTCATTTCTATATATTTCTGTCACAGAGTCACAATCCTCAAAGAGAATAGATATGCAAAAGATTTTTCTGCAGTGTATTTAGAGTTGCAAGAAAGGTAACAAAGCCCTTAGTAGATGAATGGCTGAATAAAGCCACATATTAACACTGTAGACTATTATATGCTATCAGAACTGAACCAGTTTATTTGAGGGTATCTTTGAAGTATTTTTAAATGAAAAAGCAAAATACAGGAAAGCATAAAGAATACAATCCTGTTTTTATAAGACAGTCAATAAAGTTCTCTAATACAGTACATGCGTGTGTCTACTTGATACTGAAGAAAACACATGGAAGGTTAGACATAGGCTGTTAATGAGGGGTGAGCTTGGAGGAAATGGTATGAGGTACAAGGTGACCCTGGAGGTGTAGACAGAGAGGAGGGAGGCCCACCCAGCTTCTACCAAAATGAAAGATCCCCCTTTTTAAAAATGTAATTGGTACAGGGTCTCACTACCCAGATCAGACTCGTAGTGATCTCCTGTTTTCAGCTTCCCAACTGCTGGGATTATAGGCATGCACCACCAATGCCTGGACTTGGTCACTGGCTCGTCCCAGGGGTAGGGCTGGCATGGGCATTGAACCCTGTCCCTGAGTCTGCATAAATAGGTGTTTTAGTCTTCTGGCAGCTTCTACCAAGATGGAAAGAAGAAGAAGAAGAAAAGAAGAAGAAGAAGAAGAGGAAGAGGAGGAGGAGGAGGAGGAGGAGGAAGAGGAGGAGGAAGAAGAAGAAGAAGAAGAAGAAGAAGAAGAAGAAGAAGAAGAAGAAGAAGAAGAAGAAGAAGAAGAAAGGCCCTTGAAACTGGACTTTCTCACCTACCCGCAGGTGAGCCAGCCCCACCTCTACCATGCTTGACCCTCTTCCCAGTCTATGGCCACACTTCCCCCTGTACTGAATGTGGCTTTTCATGGCTGTCTCCAGGACTCCAGAATAGGGTGCAGGTACTGAGGGTGAGGCTGTCTTCAGAGTGGGGCCAGACTTCAGTGCTTGCTGGCTGAGGGAAAGAGGCTATGGCACACTGATTCACTTGCTGTCTAAGGTATGCCCCCCTCAGACTCAGCCTAGAGATCAGCTCCTCAGGGAGGACGCCTCACAGCCTCGCTCCTTTTCAGTCCTCTCCCTGGTATTTCCTGTTTTAAGACTCATCATAATTTGGCATTGTTTTATTTGTGTGTGTGTGCTTGAGTGTTTAATGTGTATTTCCTCAATAAGCCGTAAGAGCTCCAGGGGAAACCTTGTGTGTACGGCACCCAGGGTGGCCCCAGCAGGGCTCAGGATGTGCTGCGTGCTTTCAGCGACTTACTCACTAATGTTCTGTCTTTCCTTGACTCAGTCTTTTATTCACCCCTTTATTCATTTATTCCCTTATTCACTCCAGAAACATGTGGTGTTGGCCAATGGCTGTTCTTGATGTGAGTCTTGCACAGTTTAGGTGGCTTTTTCTGGGAGAAAGTGGGGACGTGATGACAGAATTCTGGGAACACATTCATTGAGTAAGTTGGAGGATCTCCAGGTGAGGAGGGAATGCTCTGGGAGGCTGGAGGATGCAGGCAGAAGGTGCGAAGAGTGGGGAGCATGAAGCTGGAGGTGGTGGGCAGCGTCCTTTCTATTCCTGTGAGTCCAGGTATCCCCTGCTACCTGACTTTGTTCAGGTCTCTGTCCTGCCTGGATCTCTCCCTGTTCCCTCCATGTGTTGAAACCCCTCCCTTCTGTAGGCAGCCCAGATATCCTTCAAGTCCCTTTCACTGTTCCAGCTGCAAAGGCTGCTTCTGGCTACAAACAAACTCCCCAAGCAGTAAATCTGGACCTCTGTCCGGTGACCACTTCCTAGCTTGTGCAGAGGCACAGCTCCTGTCTCTCCACTGCCCAGGCAGAGGCTTTGGTCACTGTTCCCTGTGTCCTGTGGGCCTAGAACCTGGCAGCACATTGACCTCAAGCCACATTGGTCTGATGGTGAATAGTACCATTAATTGGGGTTAGGGCAGTACTTATTAGCCCACTTTATAGATAAGGCATTGGAGGCAGAAACAAGAGGCATGACTTACCATTGCTCCCAGACTTGGTGCTGATTTTCTGGTACAAAGGCAGAACTAGTTCCAGATCAGCCTAGGGGGTGGGGGTGGGGATGAGGGCAGGTGGGGTGGGGTGAGGTGGGAACTGGGTCCTGAGAACCAGCTGGCCAGAGAGCTTTGGAGTTGGGATGGCCAAGCTCAGGGAAAGCACAGCTGGGGTGGAGCCAAGGTATTTATTATGCTTGGTCGTGAGCTCCAAACAGAGCTGATGGATGGAGCTGCTCCAGTTCCTATAAACAGCTCAGGCCTCCCTCCCTCCTCTCCATCCCGGTTTTCAGCCAGGACTGTTTCCAGTGAGATACAGGGGAGGGAGGGGGAGATGACTAGGGAGGGAAAAGAGAGAAGAGGGAAGGGAGGCCATCGGGAGGAGCAGGATGAAGACAAGACAGGGTCCTAGAGGTCTGAGGGGAAGGGAGGGTGGTCAGAGAGTTTTCCTATTCTGCTTCCCCACCAGCTGCTGGGTTCCTGAGGCAGCCCACACCCTGCCCCTCTGTATCTTCTGGGTCTGTTGGAGGTCTGGTCTTAATCCCAGGGGTTTATGAAGTCCTGGAAGGCAGGGGCTGTTTATTCAGGAAATCTTATCTGAGCTCCCAGCCTAGGCAGGCTCACAGTTCCTGGGGACACACAGAAGGCTCCAGTTTGGATGTCCCTCAGGGGCTTCTTGCCTGAGTCGACCAAGCAGACACTCTAGGACATGGCTAGGGCAGCCTTGGGCTGTGCGCGGCTGAAGGCGGGAAACATCTCTCTGAGAGGTGATCCATGTGAGCAAGGGTGGTGGAAAGAGTCGGCAGGTGGGCGAGAAGTCTGAGTGCTGGGAGGTCAGGAGGTAGTGCCACCTAATGGACAAGGAGGGGCCTGAGTTCAAGTCTCAGGTCTGGACTCTAAAATGAGCTGATCTCTTTTAGGTTTGTCAGAAGTAACAAGACAAAGTAAAACAAATGCTCAACACAGGGGGCCTCCCTGGCAAGCTTAGTAGTTGTCCCCTGAGCACCTTGTGGGTAAGGGAGACAGATGGGGCTGCAGAGGGCAGGGACCTGCGGGCTGCCTGAAGGACAGGGGCACAGGCACAGACAGCCCATCCTATGCGGAGCTCACTGAATTAAGGAGCCGAGTGATAGCACTTCAGGGTGGTCTGTGACACAGGGTGCACAAGGGCCTTACCATTCCCTGGAACTTGCTGCAAGCCTGGGAAGCCGGATGCTCTGATGACCTAGTTGGCAGCTGTGTCCATATTTGGCTGAAAACAGGAATCTCTGACTCACTGGGGGGCCTTGGCCAGGTGAGCAAAGTCTCCTGTTTGCCAGGAAAAGGGGTCAGGGGCCTGGTGGGCTCCTGGCTAGGTGGGAGGTCCAAACACCCTGGGGGTCAGCCTGTGTTACCCTGAGGCCTTCATGGAGCACCTACTATGTGCCACAGGTTGTCACACCCCTTCTCATTCCCATGATATAGGTGTTTAAAATGTTTCTTTGGAAAGTGGGAGCTGGGAGCAGGAACCAAAAGGGGTTCCTGTTCTCCAGGAGGCAGTGCTGTGGCCCCAGGGCCAATGTGGCAGCTGGGCCTAAGGGAGGACCCAGGACAGTGGAGGAACGAGGAGGACCACTGAGCTGGACCTTAGGGACAGGCAGGCTGGGGAAGAATGTGGCTTCTGCAGAGGCTGTGACTGGAGGTAGAGCTGCTGAGGGGTTGGGGCACCAGAGGACCAGCTCCTGGGACTGAGAATAGGAGATGGGAGCACCACGGCATTGCTCCCTGTCCTCCAGATCCAGCCAGTTCCTTCCTTGCCTCTGCTTCCCAGTGCTCACTGCCCCAGTTCCCCTCAAGGCCAGGGTGCCAAGCCCACACCCTCACTCCCACCCTAGAAACAGTAACTCTCATTTTCCAGGTTCAGTCTTGCAGCTCAATTTCTTCTTGAATTCTCTAGGCCCCTGGGGACCTTTGGCTTTCTGGGCACAGGGGTGGGTCCTCAGGGCAGATGAGAGGGAGAGAGATACAAGCCTCATAGTTGGAGCAGCGGGTGGCTGTGGTCAAGAGTAGCCCTGGAGGTCGCGATTTAGAGGTGGCTCAGGAAAGATGAGTGTGTGGAGGGCCCAGAAAGGGACTGACCTGGCAGTGAGCAACAACTGTACAGGTGAGGTCACTGATGTTAGGGAGGTCACAGGTGAGGAGCCCTGCTGCCCAGGGTCAAGATGAGGTCTGAAAAGTACACTGGGTTTAGAAAAGAAGACCTTAGCAGGAGCAGCCTGGGAGGGTGGGGAATTTGCTGGTGACAAGGAAGGGGGATGGGGTGTGTGGGTCTTTCTGCTATTTTTAAGTTGGGTGAGACTGGGGCTGGGGAGATAGCTTGGTGGTCTAACGGCCTGCTTGGCAAACACAAGGACCCAGGTTCAATCCCCAGTACTCCTGCAGTACCATCCCTGAGACTGGGTGTGGTAGCACACACCTGTAATCCCAGGTCTGGGGAGGCTGAGACAAGAGGATCACTATAAGTCTGAGCTGCATAGTGAGACCCTGCACCAAATAAATAAGTAAAATATTTTTAAAAATTAAGAAAAAAAAAGGATGGGTAACACTTTAGCCCTGAGGAAGGGGCGGAAAAGGCTGAGCACAGAGAAGGGTTGGGAACATGTAGCTGCAGAAGGGAGTGAAGGAGTCACCAGTATCTCAGTTGGGGTGGTGGGCAGGGGGGTGCTCAGAAGAGCTGTGCATGGCCACAAAGACAGGCAAAGCCCCAAGGGCCAACGTATGATGACCTTGAGCCTCGTGTCTTCTGGTCCTGACAGGAAGTGGAAGAAGTCAGGATTCAAGCACACTCAGGATAAGAAAGAGGCTGGCAGAACACACTGTTTTGCCAAAATTAAATTTTAATACATTCACGTGGGTTATGCAAAGAGCTGGTCCAAAGACCTGTGAGTGACAGCAGCATGGTGTAGTGTTTTCATAGATGAAGCACAGGGACCAGCACTTTGGTTCTGGGCCTGAGAAGACTGTTGTACACAGTAGCACCTGTGGGCAGCTGGGCCTGAGCCACCCAGTGGCCTCCTGCAAAGGGTCCAGGTGAGGCTGTAATCCTGACTGCAGTCAGCTTGGGGCACCCCCCATCCTCTCTGGGTATCAGCTCCATTTTCCTGTGCTCTGCCAAACGCCTGTGGTATGGTGCTGAGAACGAGATGCTGAGGACACAGCAGGGTCTCGGGCTGGTTCTGAGGTTTCCTTTCTTCCCAGACAGCTCATGACCTCGTGGTATGAGTAAGAAGGGCTTATCCGAGTGGGCCTTTCTATCTATTTTCTTAGGAAGCAAAGAATCCCTGCAAGATAAGGAACAAGTCTGGAGTCAGCACAGCCTTGCCCCTGGCAGCCGAGAGAAAGCCTATGGCTAATTTCACCCCAGTGAAGCTGGAATTTACTTTTTCCCACAGGCTCTGCCACTGAGTTGATGTAGGCAGTTCCTATTCTTTCCTAGACCTCAGTTTCCCTGTCTGTGCAGTGGAGAGGTTGGGCTTGATGGTCTCACACTCTGGGATAGGCTCAGTGGAGGAAGATGGAATGAGAGAATGCAGGAGGTAGAGGAGAAGAAGGAGGGTGTGCACCAGTCCACAAAGGAGGGAATGAGGGAAACCGAGGCCGATAAGGAGTAGAGGACCTGCAATTTCCTGGAGAGGAGAAAGTGGGCATGCATTGGCACAGGAAGCTCAGGCCCTGGGGCAGGTGACATAGGGCCACTTGGTATCTACCTAACAACTCATGGCCCCAGCAGCAGCAAATTCCGACCCTGGAGGCAGAAGGACGTGGGTCTATATCTCAGCTGTGGCATGTTACCTATGAGACCCTTGAGGGAGATTTCTAGGCCTTGCTTT
This sequence comes from Ctenomys sociabilis, assembly GCA_004027165.1. NCBI lineage: Eukaryota > Metazoa > Chordata > Mammalia > Rodentia > Ctenomyidae > Ctenomys > Ctenomys sociabilis. The sequence goes on from PVKA01000216.1 coordinate 137,632, forward strand.
TTTCCTTTATATAACCGAGGTAAACACCAACCTCCAGCATTTGTCACACAGAGGCAGCCACAAGGCTTAGATCTGCATCTGCAGCTGCTAAGCTGGGCGCAAACCAGAACCAGATATCTATGGTTGTAGTTCTTGGCTCAGCAGCTTGGGTGGGGCTGGATGGAGAAGTTGGCCCTGGGCAGGCAGAGGGGTTCAGGCAGCACTGGGGTCAGGGTGTGCGGCAGGAGAGTGCCCCAGAGGGAAAGGTTCTGTCCGGAGCAGGAAACAGAATGCCCACTGCTGGATGGGAGCCCAGGGTGACCACCTCCTAACCAGGTCCTGCTGGGGCTACTGTACCCTTTCAAAAAGCACTGATCCAAGATATACTCATAACACCCTGGTTCTGTCTTCCAACTACAAGCTCATCATTTTCCAGAGGGGCTGAAAGTCATTATTAGAAGATGTGACAAACAGTCTGCTTGAAAATGTCTTAAATTCTCTTGGGTTTGGTCCTCTCTTTCCCTGGTACAGACAGGGCAGGACTCTCCACCCTAAACCTTCAGCCCTGCAAAGCAATGGAGCCCCAGGCTCTCCTACCTCCACCCCTTCACACTGTGGTTACTGCCCGGCACTGTGACAACCTCTTCTACCAGAGGGAAGGACACATTTGGTAGTGTCCCCAAGAAGGGTATGGCCCCAAACAGATGCTCTGTGAAGCTCTGTTGATCTACTGCCCCTGAGCTTACCCAACTTCCGGCTTCCACAGCTGGACCAGATGTACAGCCTGGGAAGTGGGCCACCTACTGACGCAGCAGGATGCAGAGAAAGGACCCTGGCCTGGGATTTAGAGACCAGAGTTCTGGGACTCTGGCTCACTCTGTGGCCTCCGGCCAGTTCCCACTGCTCTGAGCTTCCAGTTCCTGCACAGACCTGGAAGGATCTCCCGGCTTCTTTAGGCTTTGTACTGTTGGTTAAACTTCTGCCGGCGGACACAGCAACAGGCGGCCAGTGTGGTGAGGAGGATGGCCACAGCCAGGGTGAAGGCAAGGACGATGATGAGGTTGACATTCCTGAGCCCTCCTTCTTCACAGTCCTCAGGACGCACATGGCTCAGTGACACCTCAGCCTGTGACCCAAAGCGGCAGATCAGGTCCTGAGTGGCGTCCACATCCACACGGCCCTGGTGCAGCTGGGCTGCCAGCCAGCCATTGCCGCAGCAACTGAGTGGATTTCCCTGCAAGTAGAGGCGCCGAAGGCTGTTCTCCAGGCCGCCCATGGCACTGCCTGGTAAGAGGCTGAAGCTGTTGTTTCGCAGGTCCAGCACCTCCAGCGATACAGCCTGAGTCCACGCAGGCAGGTGGCTGAGGCGGTTCTCAGAGAGGTTGAGTCGCTTAAGGCAACGGAAATAGGGTAGGTCTACCTGAAGGACAGTCAGCCCATTGCCCTGCAGTGCAAGGACTTCCAGTGAGGCTTCCAGGCCTGCCAGGGCTCCTGTGGCCACCTTGAGACCAGGGTTGGCAGAGAGGTCCAGCTCAGTGAGTGGGGTGTGGAGGAAGGCACCTGCCCTGAGCGTCTCCATCTCATTACCCGCCATGCTCAGAACACGGAGGGTGGGGATGCTGGAGAAGGCCACACAGCCTGGAAGGGTGGGCTCTGCTGGACCCCCACAGGGGCTGACTCGGTTTCCCTGCAGGTTAAGCTGCTGCAGACTGGCCATGTTGGCAAAGGTATATGGTGGCAGGTCCTGTAGGGCATTGTCCTGTAGGAGCAGCATCTTTAGGGACCACAGGGCTCTGGCGCTCAGCTCTAGTGCCTGCAGCACATTGTGGCTTAAGTCCAGGAGCACCAGGCAGGGCAGAGAGCCTCCACGCCGGGCCCCAAAGGCTCGCAGGCAGTTCCTGCTCAGGTTCAGGAAGCGAAGGGAGGTCAAAGGCTCAAGAAAGCTATCTGGAATGAGCTCAATCTCATTGTTGCTCAAATCCAGGTTCAGGAGCTGGGAGAGGGCATGGGTGCTGGCATTCCAGCTGGGGCTGAAGAGAGCGGAGGCTGACCAACCCTCAGAAGGCATGTGGATGCCATCGCTACCTTGCGGCGACCCTATGGGAAACCGGATGAGGTTATTGGACATATTCAGGTAGATGAGTCTGGGGAGGGCGGCCAGGTCAGGGAAATGGAGCAGTTTATTTTCCCGTAGGTCGAGCCAGGAAAGCTGGTACTCAGCCTGGGGTTCCTGGGCTGTCTGAAAGGCCTCAATACTGTTGCAGCTCAGGTCAAGCACCCGCAGCTGCTGGAGGCTGAAGTCAGAGATACAGGTGAGGGAATTCCGGGAGAGATTGAGATGCACCAGGCGGGGCAGGGCCTCAAAAGCACCGTCTTCGATGTCCATTAGCACATTGCTGTGCAGGTCTAGCCGCTCTAGCACAGGCAGGCCCCAGAAGGTCTGACGAGTCAGGCGGGTCAGGCTGTTCTCTGCCAGCGAGAGTGTGTGCAGTCTGGGGGCTTCGCCCAGCAGCCGCTCCACCAGGCCACTGTACAAGCTATTCCCAGATAGGTCCAGGGAAGTCAGGTGCAGCAGGGGCCCCAGACCTCCAGCACTCAGTGCGGTGCCCACTGCCAGACGGTTGTGAGCCAGGTTGAGGTGCTCTAGATGAGGCAGGGCCTGGAAGACTCCTGGCTGCAGGAAGCTGATCTCATTGGTGCTGAGGTCCAGGCTACGAAGTTCAATATAGAAACGCAAGGGTGAGACCAGGACATTCCGCAGTTGGTTTCCAGAGAGGTCAAGGGCCTCAATGTCCAATGGGAGCATGGAAGGGACCTGGTACAGGCCAAGGCTCTGGCACAAAGCCTCCTTGTCCACCTGGGGAAGGCAGAAAGAGCAACAGGCATTAATGGGTACAGCAGGAGTGCATCCAGACTGTCTACCCTAGGACAGTTGGCTCCCCTCAGGGCTTGGGTTGATGCTTCTGTGGACTTCCACAGTGCTAGACTGTCCTCCACTTGGCCTGTCTGATGACCCATCCTGCCCTCTAATCTTGTCCCTAGCACCCAGTACAGCACTGGACAGAACAGAGGGACTCATTGAAGGTGTGACAGGTAGACAGGTGTGATAAGTAATAGAGGGACAGGGAAACAAACTAAGAAAAACCCACACTGGTAATTATGTCATTTCACAGAAAATGAAGCCTGAAACATGTGTATCAGTCAGGGTGAGCTAGAATCAGTGAGCAGCAGGATCCCCATCCTGGGACCCTTCTGTAGCTCTGATAGTTTGCATTTACTGTTTGCCTTTACTCCTGACCCACCACCTGCATTGCCTGGCAACTGCTCAAGAACTCCACTATGCTTATCATCTCCAGGATAGAGTCCCGGATCCTCAGTAAGGCATCTGCTGCTGTTTGTGATTCCTGCCTGCCCTCTGTATGGGCCCACATGCACTGCCCACTCCTGGGACACCCAGTGTCTCACCACTGGGACAAGAGTCACAGACATCTGTGTAGTGTTAAGGCTACATGGTATACAGAGCCGAGGCCTGAAATCAGTCACTTTCTTGAGGAAAAGAAAAGGGATGAGCCATGTGATTAGACAGAGAGTGCCAAGAGTGAAAACCATGCAGCTCATCCAGTGCCCAGACTGGGGGATGGAGGCCTGAAGAAGCAGCAACCTGCATGAGGTCACAGGAAGCCCACGGCTGACCTGCAAGGAAGAAGCACAAGCCAGGGGTTCCTCGCAGGACCCAGCTCTCTTTCTTCCCGAAGCCCCAGGTGGGTAGGGTGGAGGATGGAGCTGGCCAGCCTCGAGTATCTGTGTGATTCTTCCTACTGCATGTCCACCATGACAGCCTTGTTGCTCCTCAGAAACTGGCTTCACTGAGGCGAAGAGAGACCCAAGAGACCCAGGGACATTCCCACAGGGGATGCCCACAGAAACCAGAAGCCTAACCTGGCCTTCTCCCTAGTCTCTGCCCTTTCCTCCCTCATCACCTCTCTGCTCACTGGCACATCACAGACACAGCCTCCCTGTGAGCCTCAGCTCTCAGACCATCCTGACCGAAGGAAGACACAACCAAAAGAGGAAGTACAACCCTGAGTGGATTTCACGCCAAGGACACAGATCCCTCACCTCATTTATGTCTCTTTCCTCCATGTCATCCTCAAGGAAAGTGAGATTGTGCAAGGTCAGGGAGCCACAGGCTCAACAGAACCACTACCACTACCACTTCCACTACCACTAGCACAGTTTCTGTCCCTGTCTGTGCAAGTTGAGTTCTGACTATGGAACCCCCAGCTAGTCAGGCTTATAGGCTGATTCCTTCAATGCAGGAAATAACCCCGGGCACCATTTACAGGGCAGTGGAATGGGGCACTGCGTAGTGCGTCACTGTGACCCCATCTGCAAGCCCACATCCATGTTCTTGCTACTTGGGCAAAGGTTCTCCAGGTTCCAGCCTGACAGCGAGCCAGGGCAAAAACTGGCCCAGCTCAGAGGCTGATGGCTATTGGCTCAAGTGCCAGGACCCATGCTAGGGAGGCCCAGGGCTGCTGATGGGCAGGGCTTCCTTGGGATGCCCACTTTTCCAATCCAGTGCAGGAGGGAGACTGAAGGCCGCAGCAGCTCTATTTCCAGCTGCCCCCTGACCCCAGCCCAAGCTCCTAGCAGCAGGTGACCAGTGGGCCCACCCAGGGCCCTGGCTGGGCTTTAGAGCACCTCCCTGCTCTCTCTGCAGCATCAGGCATGACCCAGCTCTCTTCTTAGGCAGACAGGGGAATTATCACCAGCTCCACATACTGTCTGGACACAGGATGGCATGCCAGGGCAGGAAGAGGCATCAAGGATAGTTGGGTAAGAGTACTGATTCCATCAGTTCCTGCCCTGACTCTGTCCCAGAGGGGGGTGGTAGCTCACGTTTTCTCTGCACCTGCCTGAAGTACCTTGGGTACTGCTTCAGAACACTGCCCGACCTGTGTACTCATTTTCCTAGGAGCCAAAGCTGCTCCTGCTCCCCTCTGCCTGTTGGGCCAAAACCCCTCACTTCATAGAGCCTCCCTCCATTCCCCAAGGTGTGTAGGTATTTGGTTGTGTCTGAGGCTTTCTCCACCCATCACTCTGGGCTCTCTCAGAATCCTGGAGACACATAGTAGAAAGAAGAGTGGTGGCCATTGAAGATACAACAAGCCCAGGACAAGGGTAGCTGGGTACCTTGCCAGCACTCTGGTCTACTACAGTTGCCCATTCTGTTCCAAGTGGGGCTCCTAGAGGGCTGGCCCTTTCCCCAGCTTTGACCTATCTATGACTGCCTAGCCTTGTAAGTGGACACAAATGATATCTATTCCCTGCACTGGACAGGGTCTAAAAAAACCTGAAGGTCAGTTTCCTTGGCTTGCAGCAGGAAGAAGGAACAAACAGGAATCAAACCTGGTCCCCGCCCTAGAAAAATTCTTGGTTACTCACTAGTCACCCTGTGTGTTCAGTGTGCTCAGCACTGAGGTGAAAGAAAGCTGGGAGTGGCAGAAGCCTAGAAGAGGAAGTGGCCAGACAGTCAGCCTGGAAAGATCCAGGGAGGCTTCCTGGAGGAGGCTTCACTGACCTGCCAGTAATGAGTGAGATGCCAAGGAGCCTGGTGAGGGAAAAGTATTTGTCCCCAGGAAGGACAAGTACAGAGGAGCCACTCCCAGGGAGCTCATTCCACATTGCTTGTACATTCTAAATCCCCCAGCTGGGCCCTCCTCTCCTCAGCTCAATATTGAGCTCAATGTTCTTGTAGAAGTCTTCTTCTCTAAGCCTTAGTTTCTGCCTCTGTAAAATTGGAATAGCAAGGTGTACCAGGTGTGCTTGTTGGGTAGACAAGGTATTTAAACATTCTAGTGGTTGCTCATTAAATGCAAGGTAAATCTCCTTCTTCTCTTGATTCTAGCTTCTGGCCTCTGGGGCTGAGGGCAGTAGGACATCTCAGGATGAGGGTGTGGAGTGTCACTTCCCCTCCCTTGGCAGAGCACCTTACCATCTTACAAGGCGCCTTGTCTTGGGGTTGGGGGTTAGCCAGGCCTTGAGTCAGCAAGACCAGGAACAGCAGGATCTGGTGGCTCATGGCTCTGTGTAGAGTGGAGAGGAGAGAGAAGCACTGTGAGGTCGCTGGTCCTTCGTGCTGCCAGCCCCAGCCCTCCTGCGGTTGCCTGTTTTTGGGAACCTTTAGGAAGCCCTGGACTGCAGCTTGGCTGGAATACTCGGGAGCGGAGCAGGTGGGACATGGGGTGGCACAAGGGGCCTGGGAGGCCAGGCCCAGCTGGATCACTGTCTATGAGAAGCAAGAGGCCAGATGTGGAATTTCAAGACTCTGTTAGGAGAGGCTTGAGGGGTAGTGCAGGAGGCAGAAGGACCTAGGGCTGCCCTGGGCCATGCTTGGGGCTACAGATCGGGTGGGGATGGGAGCTCTGCCTCTACTTTCCCCACATCACAGCAGGTCCCTATCTCAGCTCCTTGGGCCCTCATTCCATCCCCCTACCCATGGCCAGGCCCTCTATCTCAACCCCCACTCCCACCCTCTTCATTTTGTCCTTTTTCTTTTGATTTTCTGATTATTCAGCTCTTGCCATTGTTCAAGGCCTGGGATCAGGGCCCTGACAGGAAGTCCCACCAGGGGACCTGCCTGGCCCCAGCACTGTGTGGACTTCCCCTGGTGCAGGCTGCCAGGCCCCTACTTTCACTGAGGGGCCTGGCTGCATGAGGGCACTGGGACTTGCTCTATGAGTAGCCAGGGAGTAGGTGAGGGAACCCCAGAGCCCTCAAAAGACTGAATCCCCTGCTCTCTCCCTGAGGACCATCCTGAACCAACTGCTGGGGATATACAGATCAATCCATCAGTTTTATTCAATCAATCAGTCTTTTAAAGTCACTAAATATTTTCTCATGTCCTTGGAACTGGGGACATAAAAGAGTACACAGAAGTGATTGTAATGTGGACAGACAGTATTAACAACAAGTGACACATAGCACCCTCCAAGGACACTGGACTCTGAGCTGTCCCCATCTGACTGATCCCCTCTTAGCTCTTCCACTTAGCTGCCCTGGGACCTCATACAGATCACCTCACTTCTGTGAGTTTCTGAGGTTAATGACAACCATACCAACTTTTGTTGAAGACCAGATGAGATATATTCTCTGAGAGTGTCATACAGAGCCCAGACACTCTTCTTAATGCTTTACAAATTCACTTAATTCTCACAACAACTCAGTGACTTATTGGTTCCATTATTATCATTCTCATTTTGTAGAAGGGAAACTAAGTCTCAGAAAGGCTAATTATAAAGCCAGCTAAGTGGCAGGTCCAGGCAAGTGTGGCTCATGACTCTGTGTCCTTACATTCCATACTGGAAGGTCCTTAGGTCTCCCACAGAGAAGACTCAATTATGAGGTCTGAACTGTGAGTCTGAAGGAGGCGTGGGAGAAAAGATGCTTGCAGGGCCTTTGAGGGTTGTGCCTCGACTGTCAGACACCACTAGCAATGACTTTTAGATGACCCTTAATTGACGATAGCTGCTCTGAGATCCTTTCTTGCTGGAACATGCAAAGGCCTTCACGGTTATGTTTCAACCCTTGTCCCTGGCTCCCTGAGGCCAACAGACCTTGCCCTGCAGTGGTGCTGCTTATGTTGTTGGGAAATTTTGTTCTATTGTTTACAAAATAGATGTCTTGTCTGGTGGGATAGCTCAGCTGTCTAAAGTGTCTGCTTGGGCAAACTCAGTCAGGTGCAGGGGACAGTGGTTCGATCCTCTGCACCACTTGCTGTACCAGACCCACCCTTAAGGCAGGCTGAGCTGCCCCCCCCAAAAAAAAAATCAGGTGTCAACTGGGTGTCATGCTGGATATCTGTAAGACCAGCAGTTGGGAGGCTGAGGCGGGAGGATTGCTGTGAGTTTTGAGGCCAGTCTGAACTACATAGTAACACTTTATCTTAACACTGCACCCCCCAAAATAGAGAAATCAACCAGAAGTCCCCACCTGTTTGAAATTAGCATACCCAGAATCAAATGAGAATCATCAGCCCCCAGGCTCTTGAGGAACATGGCCTCTGGCCTGCTCTACTGTAGCTTTCATTCTCCCTGGGTCCTCTCACTCTAGGTCTCTGAGCAGCTTTGCACTGTTGCAACCTTCACTTCCTCTCCTCTCTTCTGCTGTGTACCTCCGCATCCTGCTCTCTCAGCTTCAATATCACCCCCTCCAAGAAGCTTCCTTTGGTTCTCTGAAGCCTTTTTTGGTTCCCTATTCTGAGCTCACACCAGCACTTCATGCCTTATTACCCCACCCGCACCCTATGGGATGCTTCCCTAAGTGAGAGGGGGCCTACTGTCCTCTGAGATCCATATTATGGCACCAAGAAGGCCAGGGTGGCACAGCGAATGACACCAGGAGTCTTGGTGACATGGTGATGTTGGGAGGGCAAGAACCCTGGAATCTCCATCTCCTGCCACATTCCTTCCCCCATCAGTAGGCTGTGACTGCTTTCCTAGAAGAAAAGACCCACACACTTCCCTCCTGTATCACCACCACAGACAGATGCCACTGCGATGCTAGGTCCCGACCATGGCAAGGGCTGCCCCAGGTGTTTTCTTGCTTCTGCTCTGACCCCTTACAATCTACCTTATACATTAAGTCAGATCAAGCTTTCAAGGTCCGGTATCCAATCACAAATGTCTACTTTGAACATTTCCAGGAATGTCTGAGCATTATATGATCTCTCACTAACTCTATTTGCCATCTTCTCTTCTCTTTCTTTTCCCAATTCCAGCTTTCTTCCAATTTCCCAAACAGCAGGCTCATGCCTCACAGGCTTTGGTCCTTCTGCCTAGAATGTTCTTCTCTTGGTCCCTCATATGTTTTCCTTACCTTTACCTTTACCATTTCCATATATATATATATTATTCTGTGGGAACTGAGGCTTACTAAGTAGGTTCTTACTATGGATCTCATGGACGAATGGCAGAGTCAGGGGCATGCACTCACTGGCAGTGGGCTGAGTGGCAACAACAGGCAAGGACAAGGAAGGCCTGGGCTTATTTTTGAGTCTAAAGGTGGAGATTACTGACAGACCCTTCCTGCTCCTCCTCTGCCAGATCCCCAGTGGGAACACCCAGAAGGGGTGTCTCTTCAGGATATGAACAACGCTAGGAAGAGACTCCTCAGCTGTGGGTGCCCAGGACACAGCATGGCTCCTTAAGAGCTGTTCTCTGACAAGAGAAACTGAGGTCACTCAGGACCCAGGCTGTGGGGCAAGCCCTTTCACCTCCTACCTGTGTCTTTGTGCCTCAACTGCAAGGCAACCTGGCCTCTATTCTGGGACTTAGCCACTGTGACGACCATGTGGAGAATGGCTGTGGAGGTGCCTGGGACGCAGGATCCTTCAGAGGAGGTCAGCATGTTCAGGGTGGCGTGGGTGTAGACTAAGAATCCTTCAAGTGCAGAGACGCACAGGACAGAGCACCACAGGGCTCACAGGCTGAGGACTGAGGTCCCAGATCTCCCAACAGGTGATGGGAGGCAAGAGCAGGCTGGAGGAAAGGCAGGACTCTCCCTTGGAGAAGTGCCAAAGAGTGTGTGTGTGTGTGTGTGTGTGTGTGTGTGTGTGAAATGGAGGGGGGAAGCTTACAACCCCCATAAGCTAATCCCTATTATGTAAGGTTATTAAGTCACTCTTCTAAACCCTTGATCTGTGTCATTTTGTCTAATTTCCACAAGCACCCAATGAGGTAATGACTATAATTCCCATTTTACAGAGAAGGAAACTGAGATTTAGAAAAGTGAAGGAACTCAGTTTCTAAATGTTTTGAAGCTGGGACTCACGCAAGCCTACCTGCCCAAGTGTGGTCTTCTCTGGCACATGCTGAGCCAGCTGCTCCCTAAAGAAGTATTCCCATTTTTGCCCATGAGAAAAATAAGGTTTAGAGAGGCGACTTACCCCCAAATCACACAGGCAGCAAATAGCGGAGTTAAGACCAGAATCAGTCCGTGTGCCTCCTAAGGAAATGTTTCCACTACACCAGGCTGAGGTCTCCCTCTATAATCCTCCAGAGACCCCAGCACACAGCCATGCGGGGCCGAACAGCTCCCAGTCTAGGTTCTGAGGTGCTCCCTCTCAGCTCTGTCTCCATCTGATTTACTGGCAGCCCGGGTCCTGGGAGAGCTACTGCGGAGGTTCACAGCGCGAGTGGTGAATCACTAAGGGCAAGCCCCTTTCTGGAGACACGTGCATCCCACGGGGGAATTAGACCTTAACCCAAAGGAATGTGGCTGCGATGGCGCGGGAATGCGGCTGCGACGGCGCAGTCTAAACTAGTTAGACGTGGGGGCAGGGGTCGCCACATCTCACTCGCCCTCCTTGAGGAAGGCTGGCTGCACACCCCTGGGCAAGGGAAGCCTCTTCTGGAGGGGCAGGCGGATACCCCAGAGTAGCGCGATAGGAAGCGCAGGCCGGCTGTGGGCGAGGGCTGGGGGCCCCGGGCCGGCGCTGCGCCCTGCACTGGACGCCGGGACGAGTCTCCCACCTGTCGGATGGGATGCCCGCTCGCGCTCCGCGGGAAGGGTCAGGGACACGGAGCCCGGCGATTTCTCAGGGTCCGACGGAGGCTCAGCCCCGCCCCGCGCGCGACCGGAGCGCTCGGGGAGAGGGGGCGCCGGGGACCCTCACCCAGGGGGCACCCGAGGGCGCGGACCGCGGCTCGCCCCGGGGCGCCTACCTGGCTCAGCGCAGCCGCCGCTCCTCTCCCGGGCAGCCTCGGCACATTTTGCGCAGACCCGACCCCGTCCCACCCGTGCCGGCCCGGGTCACGGCCCGCGGATCGGCCGCTGCACCGCCCCACCGAGCCGGCCGCGAGGGGGCGGCGCCGCCGGGTTTAAATAGCGCTCGCGCTCGCCCGCCGCCACGCCCCTGGGGCCTGGGCCGCGGGGTCCTAGCGCCGGCGACCCGCGATCGCGGGGTTCTGGGTTGCTTGTGAGCTGGAGGTTCGGGGATGGGGTGAAGCATCTTCCGTACGCTGGAATCCGGGCTGAGTAGGAGCAAGGGCGAGGGGACCCGCGGAAAGGACCGGGAGGGGGAGACAGCGAAGCCTGCGCGGGTGAGAGCGCCCAGGGCGGTGGCACGTGCAGCTGGGGCCCGAGGGCGGGGTGGCGCCCGCAGCCCAAGTCCTGGGAGGAAATCCTGCCTGCCCCGATTTCCCTGCCGCCGGAGAGAGCAGAGAGGTGACTGGCGGCCACCAAAGGCGGAAGGAAGTGACCCTTCGTTGGCCCTGGGAGGCCGCGAGGGGGTTCCCCACACAGTAGCCATGCCTTCCCCATCGTTCCCCGGACTATCAAAGTCCTTGGTTTTTCAGATGCAGGATGTAAGGCTAGGAGTGTGGACAGTAAATACAAATAAAAACCAGTTGGTTGGACCCCCATTTATTGTTGGGAACCTGGAGCTCAGGAAGGTTAAATGGCATGGCCAAAGTCACACAGCCTGTAAGAGGCAGGGATTGTACAGCGCTAAATGCAGCCAAGTCTGGGCACCTTCTTGTCAAAGGGTGGGGTCAGCGCAGGGAGGACACACCTGACACCAAGTGGCCCTGGGGCCTGACCTAGCCTCACAGGCCAGGGAAGGCTTCCTGGGCGGCCATGAGTGGATGGGTAGGAGGTTATGGATAAGGGGCCCAGCAAAAAGCCCAGGGAAAGTATCCATCCTTTCCCTTCCCTCCAACTACTGTGCCCTCAGATCTGTGCTTGCAAGTGTCCCAGCTAGCCTATATATCTGCCCTAATCAGGGTGTAGGGCTCTGTCTATCTAGACAAATGGAACCTTGGTTTCCTCTTTGCATAGTGGAAAAGCAGTAGCTACTACATGGGGTTGGTGCCAGAACTAGGGTAGTGCATTCAGGTGGGTGGCCTACCCCTGGGGCTTATGGGTAACTGCTATGATGGCTTTACAGAATAGATTGGGGGGATACTTCAGCTATTCTCTGAGGATTTCCTTTTCCAGAAATTTGCCAAGGGGACAAATGAAAGTGGAGTGTCAACATAGTATGGCTAAATTAAATACTGTCCGAGGCTCTTCCATTTGGCTTGCCACCTCAACCAGGCTGAACTGTCTAGGTATTACTTCATTCTTTCTGGAGCTGCCACCTAGAAAAAACTCCTGGACTGTCAATGACCAGGGGCAGGGCCGGGTGCGCTGGGGCTAGGGTGGGCTGGGGCTGGGCAGCCCCTCCAGTGCAGAGGCTGTGGTGTGGTTGTGGTTAGTTGGCTGATGGGGTTCCACCTTACTTAGCGCCCAGATGGGGCTCCCCAAGAGTTGGAAACACCTGGGCAATCAAGCATGCCCACCTGCTACAGATGTCTCTTGGGACCTCTGGCTAAAAGCCAGCAACTTCTTGGCACCCTTTCTTCATCTCTTCCCTTGCTCAGCAGTCACTGTGACTTCTGGCAGGTCACTTGATCTTTCTGACCTTAATTTGTCACTCTGTGAAGTGAGACTAATTACAGTGATAATGAGGGATCACAGAGCGATTACTGGTGACCCATGTAAAGCACCTACTTGGTCAGCAAACGTGACTCTTCCCTGGTGGGCCTCAACGAGCTGGTGAATAATGTCTAGGACCTACTTTGTGGAGTTCTCCCAGCAGAGGAGAACACAAAGGATGCCTGAATGGAGAGGCTTTGAAGGTCAAACCCAGAAGGCTGAACTTGGCTTGGTAGGAAAGGGTGCATGAGAACTGAGCAGGATGGATTTGCCTGGCAGCTATACAGAGGGTAGCTTTCTGTGAAAGGTCACCTAGGCCACCTTCGTATCCAACACTGCTCACTCCTGTTTGCACGTTCCAGAAGCAGAGGGACAGCTCAGACCTCATAGGGTTGGTATTTTTGTGGAAATGCTTCATTCCCTTCTGCGTCTGTCAGTGAAGATAGGAATCATGCCTTTTCCTGTGTTTTTAGCACTGTCATTCTGAGATGGTGCCTCTCAGACTCAGGGTTCCCTGGGGAGGGTTTTGCAACCTCAGGGTCCTATGTAGGAGTCAGTTGTCCAGAAAGGCAGTGATGTACACATCCTGTGTGAATTTGGACTAATCACTAAGCCTCTCTGGGCTTTGCTGTCCCTTTCTAAATGTAGAACAAGACCCCCAATTTAGCTTGCTTTTTACAGAATGCTTACTTCTTGTCATGTGTCAAGTCAGAACATGGATTGCCATTGCTGCCTTTCAAATAGGTGTTTTTATTTTCAATTATGAAATAGGCAACTGAGGCTCAGAGAGGCTGAGTAATTGGCCCATTACATAATGTTCAAACCCAGAATTGAATCTAGGTGTTCCACTGAGACTTGATCTCAGTGCACAAACATGGCTCTCCTTATTATCTGTCCCTTCTCAGCACCCCTGTGGGGACCTGGTGAGGCAGAACCTTGGGAATCCCCAATTCCACCCCTGACCACCCTCCCTTATCCCCTAAGGCAACTGGGCTGAGACCATCCCAGCTAAGGGCCACTTTCTGGAGGGACAGTAGAGAAGACAACAAATGTGGCTGGCTTGCAGCCAGAGAGATTTGGTGAGTTGCAAAAGCTTGCTGGGTGTCTGAGAAAGAGACACACGTGGGTGAGGACAGACAGTGTGCCCCTTGCTCTGAGGTCTACAGTGGGAGTGATGAGAACCTGCAGGCCCAGGCCTGGTGCCAGGGCTCCTTTGGAGGTGTCTTCTTCCTATAGAGTCTCAGGAGGCAAAGACAGCATTGGCCCCTTTCACAGAGGAGGGGCTGGGGCTCAGGGGCACCCAGGAAACACGGCAAGGGGAAGTAATGGCTCCATCCCAGTCCTCAGACTCCATAGGCTGCAGAGACTTTTGTCACTAGGTTTTATTTCTCCATGGGGTACAGATCACCCCTTGCCTGGGACATTCACTTATCTAGGCAGGGGGAGTGGATACAGGTGACAGCCTGGCTGCTGAGACCATTGTAGAGGAGACTCACAGTCCTGTCAATCAGTACACAATGTGGCTGATTCCAGATAGAGAGGCTCCCAGAGGCCCCCAGGGAAGATAAGATGCTAGCAAGAAAATTCGAGACTGGGCAAACCAGGTGGTGCAGGATTAGAAGCATCCCCATAGCCTGACTCTGTGCTGTGCTGTGGACCGTGAAACCACAGCCTTCTGCAGCACTGAGGCTGCTGGGAACCCAGAGGCTTGTCTTTCAGATGGGTTTTCCCTTCTGTTTTACCCACTTGAAGGTTAACCCCGACAGACCCTTTTCTTGATAGTGTTAGGCTTTCGTTATGGTCTTTAAGGCTGTAAAACATCATCTCTAAACCAACAGTAGCTGGAGAGCTGAGCCCAGGGCAAGGCAGCAATGATCAGCACATGCAGCCCCAAGGCCAGAGTTGATGGGAAAGTGCACTGCCAGAAGGGCAGGCGCTGTGCCATGAGGGAAGCCAACTGTAAGTGCCCTCGCATAGTCTTCTCCTTCCCAGCTTCAGTTTCCTTGTCTGTAGGATGGAGACAATCATTCTGCCATCTTCAGGGGGGTGGGAAGAGGATGGGGCTGCAGAGGATTGGTTGGGTCAGTCTGAGTAGTGGTACCGTCTGCCTGTGGGTAAGTCCATGTTCCATGGCTGACTGAAAGGACCATGATGGGCCTTGAGACCTGAGTCCTGGTCTGCAGGGGGCACCACTTCGGAGAGGCCGTAGGCCTGCAGGTTGTGTGGGCCCTGATCAGAGCACGGTCCTGGGCTCCCAGAAAGGTCTCCATGTGGGTGTGCCCTGCCCCCAGCAGTTCCCTAGACCCCTTCCCAGCATCAAGACCAGGCTTCCAGCCTCCTCAGAGGCCTGCATGCTCAGTGGGCTGGAGGCTGCTTCCTACCTCAGAGCCCACCAACAGGCTCTTAGATATCCAGGAGATTTCCACAGGTAACGGCCACCTTCTGAGGCTTCTGCCTCCCAATGTCCACTCCAACAAGGATGGTGGTCCTAGGGAGGGCAAGAATGCACTCTGAGGTCACACGGTGAGTGAGAATCTGCTTCTCTCAGCCCTCTCTTTTCTGCTAAACAGTAGGATCTCCCAGGTTCACATAGCAGATGCTTCCAAGGTTGAGCCAGTGCAGAGCCCTTGAAGGCTTGGTGCAGCAGATAGCTCTTTGCACCCTTAGGAGACAGTGGCTTCACTGGGCCTGTGGGAGGGGCCCAAACCAGCTTCTCGGCCAAGCTGGTGGAACTGAGGCTGAGAGACACTGGCTTGGGGGACCATGGGTATAGCAGTGGCAAGGGGCCTGGAGGCTTTGTGGTGAGGCTGGGCAAGCCTGGCCTGGATATTTTTCAGTAGCAGGGATTGAACCCAGGGCTTTTATGTCCCCAGAACTTTTATTTTTTAATTTGGAGATGGGATCTTGTGGTTGGACATCCCCATTGGTGAACTGAGCACAGTAACAATGGCACCTCCCCATTCTACAGAAAAGAGGCAAGCAAATGTGAAGGTTCTGGTTTGCAGAACCATTAACCTTTCTTGCCAGAAGTGCTTCAGTTTGGAAGGGTAGGCCAGGCCAGGCAGCTTCCTAAGCAGCTTTCGTGTGTCAACCCACTCAATCCTGCCTATACTCAGTGAGCTAGGCTTTATTGCCACTGTTATTCTTGCTATTATTTTCTCCACTGTGAGATGACACATCAGAAAACCCAGAAAAATTTAGTAGCCTGAGCTCCCACAACCCAGTGCCGAGGGGCCCCGGCAGCCATAGCCAGCAGAGCAGACAACCTAGGAGGCCTGGAGAGCTGTATTTCCATTCTTTCTATAGATGGGGTGGGGAGGGCTAGAGGAGGACAGAAGGAGAGAAGAGAATAGCATGGAGTTTGGAACAAAATGCACTGCAATTCCTGCCTTTGCTGTGCCACTCACTGCTCCGTGCCTTTGGGCTGATGGCTTCACCTCTCTGAACCCATTCTGCCTCTGTTAAGGAGGAACAACACTGGGTGAGCAGGGCTGTTTGAAGAGTGAACCCACTGCTGTCATCTGCTTCTTTGGCTGAACCCAGGGAGGGAGTGAAGCAGTTGTGGAGCTGCCCCTGAGTGGTGTGTGTGACTACATGGGACAGGTAGAGGCCCCCAGAGGATGGCAGGAGGGCATGGCCTGGGCACACTCAGCTCTCCCTGGATGGTGGTTTCTTAGGTGAAGGAATGGAGACCCCTTGTCCTACTCACGCTGTGTCCCTCCTTGCCACCATGAGACCCTCCAAGGACACTGCACGTGCTGCCCTGGGGTCCAGCTTTGCTGGAAATGAAAGGCAGTGGAGGCACAAGCAGGCAGGAGCTAGGTCCAGTCACCCAGCCAGGAGCTGGTAGGGTGGGCGCAGTCCCCTCTGCAGCCCCTGCAGTCATCCCCCGCCCCCGTGTTGTTCAACCTGCTGATGGGAGCCACGTGTTCCCCAAGCACATGCACCTGCGAATCACCCTCAAAGGCCGGCACAGGACTCAGGGGCACAACTCGTGGAAATGATAGGTGTGCATCGCTTCACGCTAAATATGGTGCAGGCACACACTACCAGTGGTCCTTCCCTTTCTATTCCTTCTATTTCTCTCTGCTCTTTTCTCCTTCCTCTTCCTTCTCTCTTCCCTTCCTTTCTCCCTCCCTTTTCTCTCAGTACTAGGGTTGAACCAAGAGCTTTTTCACTGAGCTATGTCTTCAGCCCCCACCTTCTTGCTGAGTCAGGTTGTTCAGGTTGGGCTTGAACTTGTGATTCCCCTGATGCAACCCCTCAGAGTGTTGGGGACTACAGAGAATTGTGCCACCATGCCTGTCTCACACATTTTTTCAGATGTTGTAGAAACACTCACAAAAGCCAGTCACCATACTTAGGTAATGTTATGGTTTACATTTACAATGTTTCCTGAAAGTCTTGTGTTCAGATTTGGGGTATCAGTGGGGATTGGATCATGGGGATTCATCAGTGGATTGGTGGATTAGTCCTTTGTGCAGTCATAGCTGGCTGTGCTGTGTGGAGATGAAGGCTTGGGTGGGGGGCAGGTCACCTGGGCCTGATCTTCCCTGATCGTTGTCCCTGGCTCTTCCCTTCTCTCTATTTCCTGGCTGCCCTGAAGCTGCCAGGGGCTGATCAGGCAATCCAGATACCTGGGGGGACTGGTGGGGAGAAAGAGAGAAAAATGGCAAATTTCAAGGAACACAGGGTGGGGGTGGGGAGAAGGGGGACCAGGAGGAAGCCATCTCTAGTGGCAGTCACACCCATCTCTGCAGCTGGCCCACTCTTGTTAGCCAGCAAGGAGCAAGGAAGGGTGCTGGACTTTTCCTGGAACACTGATTGCAGTAGAAATCGGGAAATAAAATGTGGATCGCATTTTCAAGGGAATGAGTTAAGGCCCTTCCCCTGCCTGGATGCCTGCATTTTGTGTACTGTCTTCAGCAGATATTATTTTGCCCCAGGAGGCTGTGAAGAGGTGTTTTGCCAACATGATCAGGAAGCATGCAGCAATTCGCAAACTCTCCGGTCCTGGAAGCAGGTCACACTGCCTGGACCACAAGACTGTGGTTATGGAGCTTGGTTCCCAGCATTGTGCTATATTATTTCATATCTCCTGATCCCCAACCGTTCTCACTTCTTGTCTCTGTAATTGCAAGAGTTGAAACAGCATGAATTGAGGTTGTACACTGTCTAGGCATTGTTTGGTTTCGGTGTCTAGGCATTGATTTCCTTTGTGGCAGAGTAGAAGAAGCACAAATCATATGATGATTAGTATAATCAATACAGTATAAAATCTAAAATGAGCTTTGAGGGCCAGTAAGATAGCTCAGCAGACTAAGCACCCGCTTAGGTAGGCGCACGGACCAGGCTATGACCCTTGCCAGTACACGCTGTGTTGGCCTCACCCCTGGGTGCGCTGAGCCGGCGTCTGAGTCCAGGTACAGTGGCACACGCCTGTAATTCCAGCTCTGGGGAGGAGCACTATGAGTCCAGGCGGTGTAGTGAGACCCTGTACCAAATACATAAATAAATAATCCAAAATGAGCTTTGAGATAATTTCACATATTAACTTGATCAAGGGAATTGGCAAATGTAATCCCAACCCTGAATTAGCTCACAATTTTGAGATGTAGATAACCTCTGCTGAGATGTAGATAACCTCTGCTGAGATGTAGATAACCTCTCCCCCTCGCAACCCCCACTAAGTCAATGTTCATTATTACTATATAGCCCCCTGCACATGGGTCTTTCTCTGCTCCCAAGGATAGGTAGAGTGGTTATCCAGGAGAAGGGTTTCACCATTCCCAAGTACTAATGAAATGGCAACCAGAGACCTTGCTGTAGCTGCATGCTCTCTATTTCGTACCCCACTTGTGTCACAGTCATTTCTAAGACACTAATCTGTGTTTATACTTTTGTGTCAGTAGAATGCTGTGTATTTATTGTTTGTTATTATTTTATTATTATTATTATTATTTGTCTTTTTGAGACAGGGTCTCACTGTGCAGTTCAGGCTGGCCTTAAACTCACTTTGTAGCTCAGGCTGGTCTTGAACTCACAACAATCCTCCTGCCTCAGCCTCCCGAGTGCTGGGATTATAGGCATGCGCAACCACACCCGGCTGTTATTATTATTATTATTATTATTATTATTATTATTATTCTTTTTTGGTGGAACTGGGGATTGAACTCAGGCACTTGTGCTTGCCAGGGAAGTACTTAGTCCACTGAGCCATTTTCCTGGCCCAGAATGCTGTGTATTTAAAGCTTTGTCTGCAGTTCTGTCCAATTATCTACAAAATGAGCAGTCTGTGTCGAATGAGGAAGAGCTATAGAGGAGACAGTGATACTAGAAATCAAAAGCAATAGTTCTAGCAACCTTAACATTTGTTTTGTCTTGTGCATAAGGTGATTAACTAATGTTTATAATAAATGACTCACAGGAGTGTTGGCCCATAGCTATGTAAGATTCACCAGCATTCAGTCTCCAGATATATGCCCTTAGATCAGCAAGGACTTGTTTTTAGAGCTCTAGAAGATACACGGTGGCTTAAGGTACATTCCTTACAATTAAAATAAGTGAGATTTCATTTAATAGTTCCATACAAGAACATAGGAGGTTATGGATGTATGGAAAACTATAATTTTTGCTTTTCCAAATTTGGATATGGAGGTACCATCAGTAAATTTGCACAAACATCTCTTCCACTTTTGATCAACACGATAGGGAAGGGCCATTTTTGAAAATGTCCTTTGAAGGGGTCCAGGTTTGCCATTGATGATGGCCTGCAGCAATGGGGGGCATAAGCTAGACCCATGCCGTGAGGCTGGTCCCTCATCTATAACACACGTAACAGAAGTGTTTCTTCCAAAGTAGTTGGCATGATAATGCTAATGGGCCACGTGGTTACTGTCTTTCCCTTCTAGCCTCCCATGAGGGCTCCAATCTATGAACTCAAATTGATTTAAATATATTTTTTGGTCCTTTTCCTCCATTACTGGAGGTCCATGGGTGGCATGTTCATAGATGTCACTCCCAGAAGTATATATATATTTTTTATGAAGGATGTTGGGTACACAAGAATTAATCCATTCTCCTGAGATGTTAATTGATCCCAGCCCAGAGGTATCAGTTGCTCATCATGATGGGCTACCCTCAACCTGTGGGTACACAGGCAAAAGATTAGATTTTAAGGACTGATGTTTAAAGCATAAGAGTATATGCAGACAGTGTGATGTGTAATTTAGAGTAATATTGGAATCTGTGAACCTCAGGGCCATAGAGTCCTGGAACTAAATGTAATTCAGCATGATAAATCGCAGAAGGAAAATCAACCCATGGAAGGGCTCATAACAAAGGGGGGTTAGGTACATGCACCCAGTGTTCTTTTCTGTCTTTCTTTCTTTCTTTCTTTCTTTCTTTCTTTCTTTCTTTCTTTCTTTCTTTCTTTCTTTCTTTCTTTCTTTCTTTCTTTCTTTTTTTTTCTTTTTTTTTTTTTTTTGCAGAAATAGGGATTGAACTCAGGTCCTTGCACTTGCCAGGGAAGCACTTATTCCACTGAGCCATCTCCCCAGCCCAGTGTTCTTTTCTGAACACAGGGTTTATACATAGAAAACAAGCAATGATGGCAGTGATGGCAATGAGCATGTTTTCTGGGATATGTGGGAAGCCCTGTCTCATCACCAGCCTTTCTATCTCTGGGGCCATCTTCTTCACTCAACCCCATGTGTATTAGTTACTCTTCTCTTGTTGCTGGAACAAATACCAGCACTAAAAATTAGGGAAAGAAAGATTTATGTAGTTCAAAGTTACTGGAGGTTTTATAGTTAGTTTAAAACAGCCTGAATTATATAGCAAGACCTTGGAACCTTATTTGCTCCAGAAAGAGGGTCAGTGCCTCTGTCTTCTCCAAACATCTCCCCAGACAGCCTCAATCACAGACACCACTGCTTCATGTTACAGGGTCTGGAGGAGAGGCGGGGGCACCACCATGTCCAGGATGACCCTCTCCACACCTTCAGAGAGACCACAGCCTGGGGGGCAGCATGAGATGTCAGCTTAATGGTTCACACCATTCTGGCCCTGCCCCTCGAGCCCTGCCTTGATCCTCTGGTCCTGCCCCTCAAGCTACTCTCTGTTCCTCCAGCCATGTCTGCCCCACAGCTTACATGGGGGTCAACTAGGCTCAAGCCATGTGTCATGGGCTTTGCTGTCTGTGTGGTATAGCTGAGGAGTTTCTTCCAAGGCTATCCAGAAGAAGGCTTGCACTGACAGGCCTGGCAGCAGCAGACTTCTCCATGGGTTTGGAGAGCTCCTCTCTCTATGGTCACATGCTCTGAGGTGGCACCCATAGTGCTGGCCTATGACATGTTAATGCACAGACGTAACCTCAGTTCCATATTCTTAATTGTACTGGACCATCCCACTTTCATGTTTGGATACCTTTCTGAGGGACTTGTGCTCTAGGAATGTTCTCAGATTTGTCTTTCTGCCAGTGAAGCTCTGATGGGATGTATCTATTTTCTGTTTAACAAATATAAGGAATAAGTAGCAAGACCTAACTGTGCCTGTGGGGGGACCCATACTCCCCTTTTTGTTACTATAACTGTATCTTTAAGGAAAGATGTTCATGATCTACTAAGGCTTGGATCTGTGGCTTGTAGGGGATGCATGTAACATGTTTTAATATGTTACAGCTTTGAAAAAATAGGGTGAAGCTTTACTAACATACAAGAGTCCACTATCAGTTTTGATTGTATGAGGACTCCGATGGCAGTAAAAACACACAAACAATGTTTTCAAACGTGTCCCAGCTTTTTACCACTATGGGAGGGAGCATGAATCATATGGATCCATGGACATATTGTAACTACCCAAGGGATGGAATATGAGTAACATGAATTTGTTAAGTTTTATTTTGTTTAAGGCCCTCGGGTATTGCATCCTGCATTGCAGCTGGGTAAAGGATATGTTGGCAAGTAGGACACAATAAGACAAATTTTTCTAACTTAAGAATGAAATGAGGCAATTGAAGTTCTTTGGTTAGGGCTCTACTAGCTTGATGATGATAAGAGTAGTATTGTCTGGCCAAATCAAAGGCCAGACCAGTGAATCATCCTGTTGGTTAGCATGAGTTAAAGGACCCAGTAAATTAAAATGGGACCCAATATGCCCGCTATAAAAGGTGGCACAGCAGCTTTGAATTACGCTTTGTAACCTAAAGAGCAGTATTTTAGTGGGAGCAGTGAATTCAACTACTATAATTTCATCTGGATAGCAAGCCCTTTGAAATATAATATATATATATATATATATATATATATATATATATATATATACACACACACACATACATATAAAGGATAGCCAAGAGAATGTTATTTCCTATCAGTCACAATTGTTTTAGTAGTTGCATCCTTGTAGAATATTAACAGAAAATAGTTATATAGCTTATAGAGAAAACTCAAGATCAAGAGT
The DNA here is from genome assembly GCA_004027165.1 of Ctenomys sociabilis. Lineage (NCBI taxonomy): Eukaryota > Metazoa > Chordata > Mammalia > Rodentia > Ctenomyidae > Ctenomys > Ctenomys sociabilis. The sequence goes on from PVKA01000216.1 coordinate 159,553, forward strand.
CACACACAGTATTTTAACATGACAATCATGATGGCATTATTTTTGTAACAAATTTAAATGTCCATTCTAGTATGGAACAGTTTTTTCAGTCCATCATCTCTATTTAGTACATGAAAAAGCTTTCACCTATCTTGTTATCCATTAGTGAATGTTGCTGAAGAAGTGTGATATTATCTGGACTGCTCAGTTCCTGAGTATCTTTAAGTATAGTGACACATAGCCTTTAAAATAAAACTATCATCTAACTTGTGGCCTCATGTTCATTTGACATATACCTCATCACAAGTGGTTGGAACACAGGGTAAAGGCAGATATCTGAGTCTAGAAAAAGGTTATCATCATAAATAATTCTAGATTAATATTTTAGAATACCTGTACACCTGAAGGGCATGACTACACTTAGTACATTTTGAGATTAGTAATAATAAATACCATAGCTATATAGAAACCTTTGTTTCCTAATTTAGTTTTGTACCAGGAGTATCTTTTAATGGAGCCTTCTTGCTCCAGAAAACTTAGCCTTTTGATAATGATCAATGCAAACATATTACAGTAATATGCTTAGCAATGTTCATTGGGGTGTGTGTCCCATAAGGCATAAACTATGGGACCCCATTAATGAACAAGGGCTGGAATAAGATGTTTCCAGGCACTGCTCTTTTATTAACCAAAGGGAATCCTGCACAGCAGTTTTCCAAAGTCCAAGGAGTCTCTTTTTTAATAAATATTAGATGACCTATGAGAACTAGATTATAATAATTACACATTATTTTTGATTATTGAAAGATTCCTGAGTTATTGTACAGATAATAATATGAAACTTATAAAAGTTCAGTGTTAGCCCAAATTATGTTAAGTGTTATGGACACAACAAAGTAGTTGGAAGCTAGCTAGTTTGAAGCTAGAACTATTTTCTCTAGGCTCAGATATCTGCCTTTATCTTGTCCTGCAGCTACTTGTGATGACATATATGTCAAACTAACATTTGACTGAGGCCATCTGTCAGATGACAGTTTTTAAAAAAGTAATGTACAATATATATATATATATATATATATATATATATATATATATATATATATGCATAATGTACATATAACCAGACTCGGCATCATTCTGGTCAGTTGGAAGTCTGAATGGAAGTATATCCTTAACTCTAATGACATTTATCTATAAACCAATTTAAGTTATAGACATAAATACTTTAAAGATTCAAAAAGGCAGAAAGAAGAAAAAGTCTTGAGCTGAAACAAAATAGCTGTTATGGAGGACCATAAAACCAGTATGGCTCTCCTTGCAAGAAGAGCATTTTTCTCCATGTTGTCTAAACCTGGTCCTGATTCCATGTACTGATGTGTATAGAGCTGGCTAGGATATTTCTTTACTCCCTCAATTGGCTTTAAGCAATGCAAATGGATCTAGCCAAGGTGCTGATTTGTAGTCTCTAAGCAATGCAACAGGTCAGTAATGTCCTTCTGTAGCTTCCAACTGGTATTCCTGAGCTAGGCTGAGTGATACTGTGCTATCAGCTGAGACTGAGGCTTGAGAAAGAACTCAGGGCATGAAGATTAGACACCAAAGCTGAAGCACTGACCCCCAAATGCAAGATACTTCCCCAAGCTGTGTTATGCAGACTGCTCTTTCTGCATGCCTCTCTCTGCACATTATAGAGAGCTATTGTGCCTCCAGCCCAGCTTATGGCATGCATGTACTTCCTGCCATTGTCATACCCACTAATTCCTGAGCCACTCCCCTCATCACAAATTAATAAAATCCAGATGTGGCCCTGGATTTGGACTTTTGTTCCAGGTATATATTATTCTAACTAAACTCAGGGCCCTCTTGGCTCCCCACCACTGCAGATAGGTGTTTATCTTTTTATTCTTGCCATGGGTTGCACTGGAAGTGGTAGATTGCAGTAACCTTTTCCTGGGATTGCAAATACAAATTCTACCACTCTTCGATGAGATTCAGTAGGGCTTTTTTTTTTTTTTCAATGTATTTGGTTGTTACAGGGTCTCACTACACAGCTTGGACCCAAAGTAATCCTCATGTCTTTCAGCCTCCCCAGCAATGGGATTGCAGGCATCTTCCATCCTGCCCAGTCTTGGTGGCTGGCTCAGCTGCTGGGGGTGGGGCTGGTGTGGCATGTGCTGCCAGGGATTGAACTTTGGTCCCTGCACTTGCCTAAGCAGGTACTTTAGTCCACTGAGCTATCTCACTGGCCCCAGAAGAGCTTCTTGAAGACGCAGTTATCAATGACAGATGGGACAGACAGATGGACAAACACACATAAGGCAATTTGTTTATAAAACCAGAGTGTACTCAGATATATTTTGCGAATTTGAGTTATAATAATTCTATGTAACACTAGTCAAAATGTTCTGTAGGGCAATTAAGATAGATCTCTTATAATAGTAATCAGAAGTTATATGGACTGGAGAGATGGCTCGGTGGAATAGGCACTTCCTGCCAAGTGCAAGGGCTTGAGTTCAATCCCCAGTTCTGAAAAAAACAAAAAAAACAAACAAACAAAAAAAAAAAACGAAGAAAGAATAAAAACTTTTTACTCCAAATAAGGGTTTTTTTTTTGTTTTTCCTTTTGGATACTTTATCATCTTAAGGATTTTAGCAACTCCATGCTCTCATCTTTCATTTAGCTTCCTGTATCCCTTCTGTCATCCATTTGGGTCTCTTTTTTCTTCTAACAGTGTTTTTTTTTTTTTTTTTTGTGTGTGTGTCTGGAACACTTGACATAGTTTGGGCTAACAGCCCAAACTAAATAAAATAAGATTTGATTTTTATATCTTGACAAACTTTTATAGATAATGTCTCTGAAGCTTTGTGGCTGTGCCTACCTTAATGGCTTGTGTGCAACCTTTATGCATGTTTTCCAAAGCCAGTTTAAGCATGATATTTTGGTCACTTGTGAAGGAGGAGTGTGTCCTGTGAGCTGAGACTACTGCTGGTGCGTGCCGCCATGCCTAGCACGCCCAAGGGACACGGACAGGGGCAAGCTGCTTCTCTGCTACACGCTCCTCTGCCAGCACACCAGCACTGTCAGCATGAGACAATAGGAACAGCAGCCGAACACGTGGGGAGGGCAGGGGCCAGGGCGCTGGGCGTAGGCTGGGAGCAGGAAGTGGCAAGGCCTGGGGGAGGCATGGGATGCAGCAGCCCCAGGGAGCTGCCCATCAGCGCTGGGGGACAAGGTGTGAGTGTCACCCTGAGCAGCCTGAGACGCCTGATGAAACTGGCAGGATGTTTTCATGAAGCAGGTGCTGAGGCTCCTTGCACCTCCACCAGCAGCTCAGACTCACAACCTCCACATCACACACACACACACACACACACACACACACACACACACACACACGAGCCTGTAAATAGTCTGGAGGTGGGGGCTTAGAAAGAATCTCTCTACTTTTTCCTCAGTCTCCCAGCACCCTTAGGGGGAGCAATAGCAGTTGTAGCAATTGTTGTAGCACATGAAAATTCCAATGCAGATTTTGCCAAACTTCATGTTGGGAGGGCATCTGGGGTAATCTGTATTCCCCTAGCATGGCCCCTTCAGAAATTTTTACTCACTCTATCCCAGTCCTCTGCCTCCAAGATCCCCATTTGTGGGAGCCATACATTGTATTTGGTAATGTCTTGCAGAATTTTGAGAGAGGGTGGGGTCTAACCTGGGCCCTGTCCTGTTTCAGCAGCATTCTCAACAACTGCACATATCTTTGCTTCTCTATTGCCAAATTAGGCCCCTATTATCCCAGTTAGATAAACTTTTCCATGGTGCTACTTATTTTCATTACCTCCAAGTTATCTGTCCCTCGGAATCCCCCATGTCCACTTCGCTCCCTTCCACTTGGTGGATTTTCCCCTTCGGGTCTTAAGCTCCTGTAGTGGACATCAGTTGCTCAAGGTTAAATAGACCCCCAGATACCTGTGGAGGTAAAGAAAGACAAATGGAAAATTTCAAGGAACATGGGCACCAGGAGGAAGCCGTCTCTAGTGGCAGTCACACCCATCTCTGCAGCTGGCCCACTTTTATTAGCCAGCAAGGAGCAGGGAAGCATGCTGGACTTTTCCTGGAACAGTGACTACAGTAAGAAGCAGGGAATAAAATGTGGATTGCATTTTCAAGGGAATGAGTTAAGGCCCTTCCCCTACCTGGATGCCTGCATTTTGTATACTGTCTTCAGCAGATATTATCTTGCTCCAGGAGGCTGTGAAGATGAGTTTTGCCAACACAACCAGAGATTATGCAGCAATTTGCAAACTCTCCTGTCCTGGAGGCAGGTCACACTGTCTGGACCACAGGACTGTGGTCATGGAGCCTGGTTCCCAGTGTAGTACAATATTATTTCATATTCTCTGGCCCCCAGCAGAGGGGAGTGGCTTTCTGACACTGTGCTCTTCTGCCATATGGTTTCTCTCTTGGAGCAAGCCAGCTCTGGACTGCACCCCCTGAGACTGTGAGCCAAAGGAAACCTCTCTTCCAATAAGATGTGGATGTTGGGTGTCATATCCTAGCAATGGAAAAGTTATTAATCCATTCACACACACCTTTCCCAAGTTCAACTCAGAGATAGACACAGCACATGCAAAAGTACATACACAAGCATGCACAAGGTACACACAGTATGTGTAGATTGTGTAAATTGTACACCCCACACAAACACCATCCATTAAACTCACACAGCCACATCCTATATTAGCAAGCTTTGAAATGCCCAGGCTCCCCCAAACCAGTGTTCACACACACCAGAAACAGGACAGAAGAACCCTTTCCTGTGTACATAATGCCCCAAAACACAGAGACACAAGCACACACATGCCCATCCTCCTGGGGTCAGGGTTGCCATCTTGCATTGCATGTGCTCTGATTTTCTCAAAAGAAGACAACACAAGAGCTGAGTGGATTTTACAAGAGCTGATTTCCTGGGGCATGAAAAGAGAAGAGTGGGAAAGACCAGCTTGGCTTAAATTAGTTAGGAGACTTGGATGGGGCTCTGGATGCAGTCTTCTGAGTGGTGCATGTAGGACCCTTTCCCCAAAGCCATTCTCTTGGCCTGGAAACTCAGAGGTGGATAATTGGGCTTTGGAGGTGCTGCTGTTTGGCTTCCCCCAGGTGGTGGGGCTTCTGCCTCTTGAGCACTCAGAGCCAAGGAACTGGATTTGGGGCCTGAAGTCAATTTCAAAACCAAACTTGCACCTGCCCACATGGGGACCCACCTGGCATTGGGGGACTTTTGTGATACCTACCTGCAGAACCTCAGTTCCTCTAGACCTCCTCTTTCCCTGAGCTCCCTGAGCAGTTCCTTCTCCTCCTGTTTCCCCACCAGCACAGACAGGTTCATATATGCCTTTAGTCCTCCAGTTTCCCTCCAACTACTTTCCAGTGCTCTGACTCTGTCTGTCTCTGTCTCAATCTCTCTCTCTCTCTCTCTCTCTCTCTCTCTCTGTGTGTGTGTGTCTCTCTCTCTCTCTCTGTCTCTGTTTCTCTTTTGCTCCATCTCTCTGTCTCTGTGTTTCTGTGTCTGTCTCTGTCTCTTTTGCTCTGTCTCTCTTTGTCTCTCTGTGCCTCTGTCTCTGTCTTTTTGTCTCTCTCTCTCTCTCTCTCTCTCTCTCTCTCTCTCTCTCTCTCTCTCTGTGTGTGTCTCTCCTCCTCTAACAAGACCTGGGAGGGAGCCGCCTTCCCTTGCTGTTCCCTCGCCCTACCTCTGCCTCCATTGTCTGCAGGTATCCCACCCTTTTCCCCTCCCAGTTCATCCACTGCCTCAACACCAACATCTGCACTGCTCGGAGGCCCCATATCCTTTGGATCTTCACAACTGCCTGCTCCCTCCTTTACTTTTAAATATACTCACTTGTTTGTTTTGCAGTACTGGAGTCCTACTCAGGTCCTTCAAACTGACCTTCTCAAGCCTGCTTTTATTTTTTAATTCTGAGACAGTGTATTCCTAAGTCACTAAGTTGCCTAGCCTGAGCTTGACCTTTCGGTCTTCCTGCCTCTGCCTCCCAGAGCACTGGATTAAGGGATGTCCCACCCTTTCAATTCCCCACTTCTCTTGGCACCTTGTACTGTCCTCTCCCAGTGCTCTTCTTGGTCTGGGCCTGGGTGTTTTTCTGTCCTGGCCCTGTCCTCAGGACAACTTCCTGGACTGGGGTCTCACTTCCTGTGACTGTGCCCTCCCAGTCATCCTCACATGGCAGCCTGCTGGAGTGTCCACACAGGCCCCACAGGGTTTGCTTCTTCCTTAGAGGCCTCCGATGGCCCAAGGCCCAAGCGTACACCACACTTCCCATTTTCCTGCCTCCTTTACTCCTCACAAGGGTCAAGTTCTCTAGCAGCCACTCACACTCGCCCTCCATCATCCACTCATCCTTCCGGTTCTTTCCCAGCTGAGCTCAACCATTTCTATCTTCCCACCTCCATGTTCTTCTTCTTTCCATCTCTTCCCTTCATCTCACTAAGAGGCACCAAGGTGAGGGCTGAAGCAATTTCTCATGGCATTCTGTGCCAAGCCTACAACCTCAAGGTTCTACTCCTGAAGCAAGAAAGCCGCTCCTCTAAGCAGCCCCTGCCCTCTGCCCCTGCCCAGGAGGCCTTGGATGCCACTGCTGACCAGTGTACAAGAAAGGCTGCAGCAGTCCTGAAAGGTGGCCCGAGGTAATGGGTTTCCCTGCTCCCACACTCCCCCAACCCCATGTACACTGAGCCTCTAAACTTGCCCCTGGCACCTCCCTGATAGCGCTTTCACCTCCCACCCAGACAGCAACTTGTGGCCCTGGCTTCACCTGGAGGTTTGAACTCACCTGCTTGCTCTGACCCTCACCCCGGAACTCACCCATCTACTCACCGTGAGGTGGGTGGCTGCATCACCTCTTCCCCTAGTATGTGGCTGTGAGTTATAGGCCCCCAGAGTGGTACATGTGGTGGGGACTTGGAGATTAAGGCCTATTCTACCATTGGCTTCTAGGTAACCTTGGGTAGAGTTTTAACAGCTTCACCTGAAAAATGAAGAGAGGCTAATATTTACCTTGAGTGATTGTATGGAGGATGAAATTACAGCTATTCCATGCTGATGAGATTAGTTTCCTTTTTCCAGTGAGGTGAGGACCCTCTCTGGCTGCCCACAGAGAGCCTTGAACACAGCCTTCCCAGTGCCCAGGATAACCTGACTCAGCCCTTCAAATGCTCCTGAGAGTTTGGTCATTCCAGGGTGCTGCCAGGACAAAGTGGCTCTGGGATACGCGGGTGGTAAGAAGAGGATGGGTGAGAAGGGCTAGAGAGGCTGTCGGGAGGGGTTCTGAGGACAACCAAGAGGCTGGGTGGAGTCCTTGAAGTCTGGCTGCACAGCAAGCAGCGACATATCCTCCCCTTCGGAATCCCAGGTGACTTTATGGATCTGATCCGCATTCTTGCCTCTGCCTGGGAAGTTGGTTCTGGCTCCAGGGCTGCACTGGAGTGCAGTGTGCAGGCTCAGGGTGGGACATGAGGACAACTGAGGGAGTCCCAGGGCCAGCTTTCTTTAAGCCATGTGCATAATTACAGCTCTGGAAAAGAGCTCAATGGAAAGGGTGATGTCCATAAGCTGGAAGCACTTTACACCAGACACAGTGCTGACAGGGGAAGCTCTAGCCTCCAGGCCACTGGTCCAAGTCTCCAGGGTAATCATGATGATACATAGGAAAACAAAAACCCTTGGGGTTGCAATGGGGGCTCAGCAATTTAAGACAACAGGATAGGCCAAGGCTGGGGTGCCAAAGTGCTGTCAGATAGGGGAGGTGGAGCAAGGCCAGCTAGCAGCTCCCTGATAAAGGGCCTTGGCTGTCAGGAGCAGAGCAAATGCCAGATAGGAAAGTGAGGTGGTGTGGTGGACTAACAGCTGGTGGTCAGCTTGGAACACGCATCTGAAGTGAGTCAGCATGGTGCTGGGTGTGGAGGGCCCACCTGAGGTCAGTCGCCGGCACAGAAGCTGGTTCTCCTGAGGCTGTAGATTCTCCTGGAGGAACTTGTTATGCTGGCTTTCCTGACATGAACTCAGCTGTTCTCATCGTAGGAGGAGCTCAGGCCCTTGTCACTGAGGATGGCTGTGGTTCACTTTGGGGAGCTCTGGTCCTTACTTTGAGCATCACTGCCTGGCTCAGGAGGGGAAGATGGTGCCCTGCTCAGTCTCCTGAAGAAGTTTGTCATATTGGCTTTCCTGTTATGAACTTGGCTGTTCTCATTGTTGGAGGTGCACAGAACCTCACTGTCACTGAGAATGGCTGTGGTCTTTCAGGGAAGCTCTGTTTCTTACCTTAAGCGTTACTTCTTAGCTCCGGTGCAATCCCTCAGCCTGCTGGCACAGATCCTTCATTCTGCTGGCACAGGCTTTCCAGCTTCCACCATGGACCTTTGCATATTCCCAGCACAGAACCTTGAAACAGGCTTGCATGAGACATTGTCTTGGTCTCTCAGTCTCCAGTTGGACTCAGGGCTGGTGGACACTGCTACTGGCTTTAGGTCTTCAGCTGGACTCATGCAGGACATTGCCATGGGATCCAGGCCCTCAGTTGGATTCTTCTGGTTTTTAATGTGTAACAGATTTCCTCCACTCCTTTGTGCTTGACTCTTGGAGTGACCATAATGACATAATTATAATCCTATGCATCATTTGTCTCATATTAAATTGCTTCCTTTGCAAACTCTGACTACAGCAGGAGGCAAGATCTATGCTGCAGGTAAGCTGAGTGGGCATGGAGGTAAGAGGGCAGCAAGGAGGCGCGTGCCCTTGCTGAGGGTGGAGAAAGACAGAGAGTCCAAGGCTGAGGGTGTGGCTTCATGGTGGAGCATTTGCCTCCCATGTGCAGGGCTTAGATTGATTCCAACTCTGCCAAAAGGCAGAGATCATCATGATACATTAACTGGGACCAACCAGGACAGGTGATCAGATGTGAGAGCGTGGAGAAACATCACAGGAAGGACAGATAAGGGTTTGTCACTCACTTGGGACCAATCAGGCAGCCAGGCTGAGCACTGTCAAGGAGACCTGGGGCTCCCCAGGGGGCATGCTTCAGACATGCTGCTGCATCTGGAGCCCAGCAGGAGGGACTGATCCTCTGTGGAAGAGGAGAGCCACCAGGAGCCCTGCTTTCCCAGATGTGGATGGGGACAGTCACACCTGCCTACCAGGAGGCCACCTGAGCCAGTACCCAGGAAAGCATGCTGAGCAGCTGTTACTTAGTATAAAATGTAAATGGTTAGAGGCTGGACAAAACTTGGGCAGGTGTGTGGGGGTTGGTCCAGGACTTCCAGATGGTGACAGGACCCACAGACCTGCTATCCTGTTACTATCCTTCAGTGGTCAAGGAGAGGACCCAAAAAAGGTGCCTCAGAGTGAGGCCCCATGCCTGTATGTATAGCCCCAGCCAGTGACAACCAGGGACAGTTGAGCCGGTTGAGCTAGAGGTTCACGGGTGTCTGCTTTTATCCAGAACAACCTGCCTGCCCCCTAGTGGACTTCTGCAGAATCCCTCTGACAAAGAGAAGGACCGCTGGACTGGGTCCAACACTCTCCAGATCCTGAGGAGGAGATTGGAGTCCGGAGCAGGAGGGGCACATGTAAGGGAGTCCAGGGCAAGAGGCAGCAGTGCTCTGGCCTCTGGACCTTGGTTTCTCATCTATCAATAGGCGGTGGGCACCCTCCACAGGACAGTAAGGACGGCTCTGCAACTGCACACAGCAGGGCTCAATACACGTGGCCCTGCCCTCTGCCTCTGCATCACCTAACCCCCTGTTGGAGTATAGACTCCTTTTGAGAAGATCCAGATTTTCATGCATACTGATTCTTTATTTTTTCCCCTATTTTCTACTTGCTTTATTCCTTTTTTATTTTTTAATTAATTTATTGAGAAAAAATTGCAATGATACAGTTTCAAAACAGGTTGGTAGGAGAGTTACAACAATTAATACATTGCATATTGTTATCATTGTAGTAGTCATTCATAGCACAAGATGCAGACATGATATCCTGTCCAAACACTATTAGTACAATTTTTTCTTCTTATTGAATTAAGAGAAAGTAGCCATATAGCTATCCTAACTATTTTGTATATACAGATACAAAATAGTCCTTCATTTATATCTCCTTTTTTTGTTTAGTTTTGTCAGAGATGGGTATTCCATTGTCATCCAAATATTGTACATGCATGAATTCAGCAAAATATTCCAATATAGTCCAGTCATACTGATTCTGTAAATCAAGGTCTACTGGCTATGGTGGTAGCCTTCCTTCTCCCCTGACCTGTTATATTTATTCTCCACTGACCTTTGCAGATCAGACTCCAGGATCTCAGAAAGGTGGCTTAGGGTCAACCTTGCTCTCAGGAAGCATCATGTCTTCCAGGAGAGGCAACCAGACCACACCTGGACAGAGTGGTCCAAAGGGTATAGGTCCATAGGAGCCAGGAGGGAGGGTTCAAGGAAGGCTTCTTGCAGGAGGTGGCAGAGGGTCAGAAGCTGGGGAGTCAGGGGCAGGTTTTGCCAGAAGGATGGGGATCAGGGGCCTGGGAAAGAGCATCCAAACTGGTGCAGAGCTAAAGGGAAGATAGGCATTGTGACAGCAGGTGGTGAGGAGGGAAGGCAGCAGGAGAGACTGTGTGCTGGTGTGTTCAGCAGTCATCTGTAAGCAGGGTTCCAGGTGAGCATCAGAACAGATATAAGGAGCAGAAGGGAGAAACCGGGCAGGTGACCCCAGGAACTGGCATCCCAGAGCCTTTGGGATAATCCATTAATTTATTTGTTTATTCATTAGTTCATCCTCCAACTGCCTATCCTGGGCACTGTACCAGAGGAACAAGCAAGGCTGGTCAGATATGGCTATTGCTGGTTCATTCAGAACAAGGTGGGAAAGCATGTCAGGAGAAGGTGGCTTTAGGGAGGCTTTCGCATGTGTGTAGGTGTTCACTGGGTGTTGGAAAGTGGCTTGGGTCATTTAGTCAGAGAAGGCATCAGGAACAAAGTGCTAGCATCATAAGGGACCTGGGGAGTCTAGGGGCCATGACATGGCCAAAGCATGGATGCCTGGGGAGTGGTGAGGTAGCTCAGCCTATGGAGGGCTTTGAACACGAGGTTCAAGAGTATGGGTTTTCCAGGGACCCACCCCCAACTGTGCCCACCTAAAGAACCAGGAACCAAATGATGCCAGAGAACCTGGCACTATGAATGTCTTTCAGAAGTTTATGGCCCCATCTGTAACAGTGAGACCACATCCTCTTGAGATGCAGGAATGTTCCACCTGGAGGGAGGGGGAAAAGGCACTATGCTGGTGGAGATCCCAGGACCACTGTGAAAGGCATGACTTGGGGCCCCTCTCCAACATATGCAGACTTCTGTGTGAATGGTGACTTGGCTCCTCTCCAGAGCAGCAGCCTAGCTCTGGGGCCCTCCTGAGCCTCCTGAGGGAGGTGTTGTCCTCACCCTCGTTCTGCAGAGGAGAGTGCTGTGCACTCATAAGCCTGCCTCCTGGGAGCCTTTCAGCAGCCATTGCCGTTTGTTTCAGGTTTCATAGGCACTGTTGTGTGTGTTCAGGTCAGGAGGCAGCAGACAAATGGGCAGAGACATGGAATCTCACCCCACCCAGCCACCACCTTCATCTGAAAAGTGGTCAGTAACTCCTGTCTCCAAGAGCAGTATGGTTGAGGCACTGCGCATGGAAGCTCCTGACATGTGGCTGGCCAGAAGCAGGTAAATGTGCAAGCATGCAATGCAGGCTCCGGTGAGCACTCACCCACTTCCCTCACCACCAGGCTGTGTAGTTACGAGTAGTGGGTCAGCTTTGGAGCCCTCAGGTTCTGCCAGGAGCCTCTGAGAGTGGGGTGGCCTTGGCCCATGCATGTGGGCAGCGCACAGGGTGAGTGAAGGGTCGGGCTCTCCCAGGTCACACATCTGGAGGGCCTGAGAGCTAGGCCCGCAGCTGGATACTGCACATGGATACATGATGTGTCACTGCTCCTAGACCAAGGTACCCAAAGAGACCCAGGTACCTGACACGCACAGAGCTGGGGGCATGCAGATGCAATAAGGTCCACAAATGCATGCATGGTGACATATGAAAGCACATATGCCCCGATGGGCAGCACAAGCAGATACTGTGGACATACACATGCATGCAAATACAGTGACAAGGCACAGGTACATCGGCATGAGCTCATTGTCACCTGTTTGCTAGTGACCCTTTGAACTATGATGTAAATGTACGTAATGCACTCAAACCACCCAGGGCAGTTCACAGGGGCCCAAGTGCCTAAATCACATGTGTCCAATGCCTTTCAATTAGTGTGACTTCAGCTCCTGCCCTTTTTGTTCTAATAGCAGCTCTAAGGCAGGCAGGGATGGGATCTGATCCCTACCATGTTGTGGGAGCTGAGAGACATCAGCTGCCAGCCATTACGCACTCATGGAAGGAAAACTGATTTGATTTGGGACTCCTGTGTGTGGTTGCAGCTGTGGATTCTCACAAGGCACGCACTGCTATGCGCCGGGGCTCCCTGTACTGTGCTCCTCGACCTTGCCCATTTGGGCCAGCATGCGGCACTTCCCACGTGTCACACTCTCTGCTAGGGACTTTAAAGATCCTCCCTGTGAGCAACGGGGCAGCAGACCCACAGCGGGAAGAATGAACTCCTGTGATACCAAGTTCTCTGTGTCAAAATGATCTGTCTGCAATAAAGCACTGTGCAGAGGGACATGAATATTTCTTTATTGTTTCATGTAAGAGGCAAGTTTACCCTAGGAGTTGTGCAGGAGCCACCAGTTGGTATCATTCACGGGCTCTTATTAACAAGGAATCAGTGGCTACCAAGGAGCTCGGGGAGAGTATCCTGTAGGAAGAGGGCCAGGGTAGGTGGGTGGCGGTGGGGGTGGCAGAGGGGCCTCAGAGGCCTGTTTCCCCATCTGCTCCTCAGTGCTGGGCCAGGGCCCACTTGAGCCCTGGAGAGCTTTGGCAAATGCTGCCTTGATTCCTTGATTTATGAGGTTCTGCCAGGGGTCTCTGAGGATAAAGCAGAAACAAGAACTGCAATCCAGCTCCCAGAACTACCAAGTCTCAGGCATTCGAGCCTGGTGTGCAGCTGGTGAGTGGCTCCTTTCTCTTCCCAGGAATCCCACATCTACAGAAGTCTGCTCACCTCCTATCCCCGCCCTTGGACTTTAGGGAACTGAGGCTCACGCAGGTGGCACACAGAGGATCCCTCAGGGGCACACAGAGGATGCATGTGTCCAGGAGATGAGGAGCCAGTCCTGACTCGGTCCCTTACTCTGAATGTGACTGTAGGAGGCTGGGAGACTCTGGGGCAAGGGCTCTGTGACTGTCTGGGTGTTCTGAAAATCACTGTAGTGTCCTTGGATCCCCAGCCTGAGTCCCATTTCATTCTCATTTGCTGTCCATGGGTGCCTGCACCAGGCAGGCCCCAGTCATTGCGTCACACAGAGAGCAAAGTGAGACTCTGAATGACAGCCAGACCTCATACAGAATCTGTCAGGGGACACTTTATTTTATTATAGTGTAGTGAGTCTCCACTCTCATGAGGCTCTAACCCTAGAGCCTCAGACAGAGGTGCTAGGCAAGGTCTAGGCAAGCTCTCTGTCACTGGGTTATATCCCTAGTCCTAGGGGGTACAAGGGAAGAGCGAGGTCCACAGGGAAAGAGGGCCAAGAAGGGACCACTTTTTAGTGTCTTTCTGACATGTGGCAGCAGCACATCTCTGTGCTCTGTGTCTTGAGTGGAGGGCTGCACTGAGGCACACTTGGGGAGGGACGTCTTCTCCCCCTGACCTTTAGCAGGCTCTTCAAACCATTGTAGAGAGAGAGCTGAATAACTTCTCCAGGGATGGGAAACACAGAAGATGAAGCTAGAAGCATCTTTAGAAAAACTGACTTTGAAGAAGACTCAGGATATAACGTTTGATTCAGGTAAAGTTTTCCTAAGTTCCCTGTCAGCCCCAAGGCAGGTTCCCCTCCAACTGGCACCTAAGGCCCTCCTACCCAGTGTCTGTCTGTCTGTCACCTCCAGAACAAGAAGAGGGGTACATAGCATTGTTTCTATGCAGGCACATACCTGGTGGCCATCAGTTGTAATGTGTATGTGTTTGTACATGTGTGTACCTATGCATGTGGACCCTGTGAGATTATGTGGATCTGAGTATTGGGACCCCCTGCCCAGAAGTCTGGGGGGCTCTGAAATCAAATGACGTTTGCTGCAACTGATCTCCACCCACCCTGGGCCGTGAAGATGAAGCCACTTCTGGCACTCTCTAGAGTTTCTGTTGAGAATGGAAAAGTCATCAGCTGAGAGAGCTGGGGACGCCAGGTGGCTGCCAGACCCACAGGTTCTCAGCCCCTGGACGGTGTGGCTGGGGGGGGACTTTACTTTCCCAGCTGCAAGAACGGTGCTGGGCTGGAGGGTGTTGTCAGCGTTTAGGTGTCCTGGCACCAGGCATCAGTGGTTGGTGTGTGGGTGTCCTGACTGTCCAGGATCTCAGGGCGCTTGTGGAGTAGGGAAAACTCCACAAATGCATCAACAAGAAATATCAGGCAGTGCTATTGAGGTGCTAGGGAAACTCCCCCTTCGGTAAGGATGGATGTGAGGGTGATAGCAGGGCTCTGTTCAGCTGTGTGACCAGAGCCACCTTAGAAAGAGATTGCACTTGGACCAGGTTTCCACACAGGTGGGGATTTGCCATCTAAAGGGCTGTGGGAACTGCAGGGTAGCAGGCGGCACAGCTGGGCTTGACAAGGGCAGTCGGTCGGGCCTAGGCAATACCTCTGAGTGGGGGTGTTGTCAGCATAGCAAGGGGAGACCTTGAGTGGAGAGGGCTGAGGGGCCCTGTGGGACCCCAGTATTTAGGATGGGGAGGGAAGGGGAGGAGCTGGACAGAGCTTAGAGTAAGGAGTGTGGAGACCAGGCCAGTGAGCACTTCTAGGAAGAGGAAATGCAGCAGGCCAGCAGTGAAATCTAAAACTGCCCTCAGATCTAGTGACATAGAGGGAGGTCACAGGTGGTTTTCCACAGAACTGTCTGGGCAGGCAGGGGTGGAGGTCAGCTGGTAGGGACTGGGCAGGAGTGGGAGGAAGAAATGAGGTCAGCGTGAGCAGACAGAGCCCTTCTGAGAAGCTGGGCTCTGCTCAGGACCAGGAGCTGTGGGTGGGCCCTGTATCCTTGGGACAGAAGGGAGAGACTGAGAGGGCTGAGGCTGCTTTGGCATAGGGGAGAGACTTGGACTGAAATGGAATGGCCACAGGGGCCCTGAGACCCCAAGCCTGGAGAGGGGAGCACCTGCCCGAGGTGACACAGTCAGCTCTGGTTTGGCTCCCCTTGGCTACAGGCCTGGACTCTGTTCTCACAGCATGCTGCTGGCCCAGCAGTCATCCGTGCAGGCTGTCCACAAAGGGATGTGTGTGTGTGGGGGGGGGGGCTAGGGGGTGGCGCTGCTGGCTGGGAGAACCCTTGACCTAAGCCTTGGCCACTTCTGGGCCTGGGAGGCTGGTGCAGGAAGGGGCATCAGTGTATTCTCATCCCCCTGCAGGTACTGCAGTCTTGAGCTTGCTGGGAGTCCCTGGGCTCACTGTGTGACGAGGGGTGGAGGACACTCAGAGATGAGCAGGGCACCACCTACCCTTAGCCCTAGCTTCCCCAGGGCTGGTGGCTTTGCAGTCACTGACAGACACTGTGGGCAGGGAACGGTGCCATGGCTGTGAGTGGCTTCCTTCCAATGGCCACCCCGTAATCAAGTCTTGCCCACTTGGATAGCAGCCTACCTAGTCTCTTCCCAGGAGCCTGTGCATGGTCCCCTGCCTGCCTTGTCTTTGAGAGATGGCAAGGGTGGCCTTGGAATGGGGGCATCCTGGGACAGCAGAGAAGAGCTGGTCAGAAACTCTGATGAAGAAATCCCAGGCAGAGAGACTGCACGCCCACATGATGGCCTAAGTTCTGGTGTGGCTGTTTAGGGACCCGGAAGAACACGGCATTCTCTGCTCAGCCCTTGATAGTGGGGTGACCATTGGTTCCATGATCCTGGATCTTGGGGTCACTGGCTGGGCTTTATGGGATGGACATTGCTCCAGGGAGGCCCAAGTTGGTATCAGGGACCCAGGGTCAGTGTGCAGCACTCCCCATCCCTCTGTCACTCTTTATGGTCAGCTGAGGCTGGAAGGATTCTGCGTGCGCAGCAGTGGGAGTGCACCCCCCACCCCAATGTGGTGGCCCTGGCCAGCTCTGCCAGGGATGTGAGGTGCTCTGAGCACTGTGAGTGGGAGCAGAACACAGAGTGAGGGATCCAGGTGGCCCACCCTGCCCCCAACCTGGCTGTCTCCCAGGGAAGGTGCTGGGGATTGATTATTTGAAGAATTTCATATTTTCCATGGAAGGGAGGAGGTACTTTTATACTCAGAAAAATAACAAATACCCGACAATGTGGAAGATCCTAGCCTTTGGGGATCTCTTCTTACCCAGGTTTGATGCACAGGGGTGCGGGCAGTTGCCTGGGGAAGCCTGCTTTCCCACCAGCCAGTAGGTCTCCTCCACACCCTTCCCCTGGAAGAGGGAGGAAGAGTATGAGGGCCCCGTGCCTGCCCAAGGCTTAGGGTGGCCTAGAAGCTGTCTGGGCCCAAATCAAGGGTCTCCCAATTGGCCAACTTATTCTGCCTCTCTGTGTCTCCATTTCCTCTTCACCCCACAAAGTGATCATGAAGATTAAACAAGTTAATATTTGTCAGTTACTGACACAAAGAAGAAGGAATCATGAACCCTGGCCAAGGTCCAGAATGTGGGGACCGGAGGGCTCTAGGGTCTGTCTAGCCTGCACTGCTGAGGGAGCTGGCAGCCTCCTCAGGGTGGAGAGCCTCTGCCTGGAGGTGAAGGGAAGAAGCCTCGGGGGCACAGAGGCCAGGGCTGGCTGCCAGGCATTCTGGATCCCACGCTGGCTGGGCTTTATGGGATGGACATTGCTCCAGGGAGGCCCAAGTTGGTATCAGGGACCCAGGGTCAGTGTGCAGCACTCCCCATCCCTCTGCCACTCTTGGCCTCTGCTTCTTCGGACACACAGCCACCCCTTACCCCTCAGCTGAGCAAGTTAGCACAGCCCTGACCTCTGCAGTCTCTCACCATATGTGCCGCCCCTCTGTTCCTGCTCTGACACTGCAAGGTGTATGAAGGGGTGAGGCCAACAGGGTACCCAGTCTGTGGGCCCAGTCACTCGTTCAGGGCTTTAAACCAGCCCACTCCTATCTCCTCACCAGAGCATGCTCTAGTTGAGGAATTTAAATTTGGGGGAACAAAAAGAGGTGGAGTGAGAAGAAAAGTCACTTCCAGCCTTTAAGTTCCTCATGGGGAAGTACACCCAAGATTATGCTGAAAAGCAGAACGCAGGACAGAGTTTGTCAGTTGCACTGGAGGAATGAAGAAGGAGATTCTTAAGCCAGGGCAGACTTTAATGAGAGATGATGTCTACACTGGGGTTTTGAAGAATGAATAGGAGCCCAACAGCACTATGGAGAAGGCACAGATGACGGAGTTATCAGCTCTGGGTTATGAGCCGTGTAACACATTACTGCTCCTCTATAATCAAAAAGGTCACTACTTCATTATTGCTCTGAGTAGTGAATATATTGGTGTGTGTGTTGCCCTAGTGTGTCACCCAGGTAGGCCATCAGTACAAGGTGACATCTCTGATCTGGCCCTCCCTCTCATGAAGATCCCAGTGGCTCCCAGAAAGAAATGTTTCCTTAGGATTTGGGGGAGCAGACAATGCATATAAAGCGGATCACTTACAACCCCACTTCTACAAAGCCACACTATTGAGATGGGTGTCTCTCCTGCTGCCCATGGAAACTGAACCCTGGGGCCCAGGAGAGTCTCTCACCTTGGGTTCTGTGTGACCTCTGACATCAATTTTGAGGCCTTCATCAAGGCTGAGCAGAGCTTGGACAGTGCCTCGGCTGATGTGGATCCTGTTGGCTAGAAGGGAGGGATCAAGTCACCCTGTGGGGTGTGTGCCCAGCAT
The DNA here is from genome assembly GCA_004027165.1 of Ctenomys sociabilis. Classification (NCBI taxonomy): domain Eukaryota; kingdom Metazoa; phylum Chordata; class Mammalia; order Rodentia; family Ctenomyidae; genus Ctenomys; species Ctenomys sociabilis. Next base: position 177,601 of record PVKA01000216.1, read on the forward strand.
TTGGTAAAGTCGTTAAGAGCTCAGACACAGTTATGATTTACACAAAGCCCTCCAGCCCTCTTGTCTCTTTAGATAGCTGGTCACTAAGAGACCCCGAGGAAAAGCAAATTACATAGGTTGTTAAGGGAAACTCAGGAAGAAATCAGAACCACAGGGGACATCATATTTATTTGTAGGAAAGTCTATAAAGGCTGAGCCAGAGAAGACAAATACTTTTGTTTTCTTTCCAAGCAGGGCTCCCTGTTTCAGATTGCATGGCCCGTGTGGCCCAGAGGCCTTGGGACATCTGCATTTTCAGGTGCTCTAACCAAGCCAGCAAGTAGTTCCCACTGGCAACAGAGGCCTGGAATGTTGGGGCTGCCCTTGCATAAGGGGAGCTGGCAGGCAGTCAAGAAATAGTCCAAATGTAAGGCCCGCAGGAGAGTGTTCTGCTCACAGATAAACCCGAGCTGGTTGCAGAGCCAGGGCGGAGCCTGGGTTCCTTGTCTCTTGTTTTTCCTGCTAATTCACTCATGAAACCATCAAAAAAACACCCTGTGGAAACTTAGCAGAACCAATGCCATGCTTCATCTCCTTCCAGTTGCTTTGCTGACAACTGGAGTCTGCTGTCACCAGGTGGTGGTATGGTGACTAAGCCCTGTTTCAAATAATTAGGCTGTTCAGCTTATTGTGAAAGGCAGTCCCTCCCCTGGCCAGGATGGAGCCTAAGTACTCACGCAACCCTGTGGACTCCATCTAAAATGAAGTGTTGACAGTGTCCCCAAAGAGGCAGTACCGAGGCATGGTGACACTCATGACCCACCAGCCATGCAGGGCCTGAAACTCACATGTGTCTGGTGAAATCCAGCAGGCCTCAGTTAAACTGGGCTGGGGAGAGGAGTGCAGAAGGGGAGCCGCTGAGCAAGAGCGAACTGGGGCAGGATAGAGACCGAGCCTGCCAGGTCCTTTTCAGCACACATCTGTTCATTTGCACGACATGAAACTCTCAGCAGACTCTCAGCGCCTCTGCATGGAAGTAGGTGCCTTTCACTGGACAGGTGCAGAGACTGAAACTCGAAAAGGAAAGATTTGTGAACTTGAGATCATGGAAAGAAGAATGCCAGCAAAATTGTTCTGGCACTGTTTTGGGGTTTCAGAAGCCTAGAAACTGCTGTTGGGCTGTCCTCACTGACGTCCTGGAGGTGGGGTGGGCTGGTAGAATGATGTAGCCATCACCGCCAGCCACAGCCCACATCAGAGTGCAGCCCAACCCTCATAAAAATCAGTGCATCGGGTGCGTGCCTCGTCCAGAAGTCACACACAGAGCGGAGGATATCCAGGGCCACATTGGTGATCTCAGCCATGTGCCAGCTCCCGGTGCACTGGGACACCTCCGAGGCCACCATAGGCGTCTCCAATTGTCTCAACCCGGAAACCACAGCCCCATGCTCAAACCTGAGAATAGGCAGTCCCCAGCCTGTTGCACGAGGCTCTCAGGGGCTTCCCAGCCTACCCTGTGGATCTCCAGCCCCCAGTGCCATCCCTGTGAGGGCTCCAGTTGAGGCATTTCAGCAACTACCAGGGCTGCATGTTTTGGATGACTTCTGATCATGGCAGGTGACTGGCTTTTCTGTCTGGTGCAAGCCATGAACTCCTTGGCAGCCTAGCAAGGGCCTGCTCTGTAAAGCCACGAGGGCTGAGCAGGGCTTCAGCTTTATACAGAGAGTATGCATGTGGGAAGCTTCTCTGTCCTAAGCCTCCTGGCTTCCATGCCATACTGGAAGGATGTGGCTTCTGTGCATTGCCAACCCCAGCTGGGCCTTCAGCCCTGGAAGACCACTTTGCCTGTGTGAGCTTCAGTCCCTCTGTATGGAAGGCCCGAGAGAAGAGCACAGGAGAGAGCGCATGCATCGAGGTATCTCCACCTCCTTCTCCTCCTCCTCCTCATGATTTTGAAGGAGATTCAGCCTAAGAACCACTTAATTGGAAGGGACATGAATGGTTACCCACCTCATCTCCCCTAGCACTCTTTGCCCAGCTGCTTTATGGGATGGGCATTTCCTCAGGGGGTCCCAGGCCCTCATAAAGGACCTGAAGTCTGTATACTCTCCCCAGTCTCTGTGTTCCTTTCTGCCTCTGCTTCTCAGGACATTCAGTGCCTCCTTGCCCAAGTAAGACACCCTAGCCCCGACTTCCCCACTTTACTCCCTAAGCCACGGAGACCCAGAGTGTATGCTCCAGTCCATGCAAAGGGCTGTGCTCAGAGGTGCTGTCAGGGGCGAGGCTGTGGCTCATTGTGCTGGTGTGTCCTCTCTCACACGCAGGTGGACATGGCTGGGGAAGGGAAGCAAAGGCTTCCTTACCAACAAATACAGGTGTGAATTCTGACACCACCACTGACTCCCTGTGTGGCCTTGGAGAGCCACATGCCTTCTTTGAGCCTGGGTCCTCATCTAGGCGGTAAAGCTGATGATCCATCCCACTGAAGGGCAAGCAAAGAGTTAAAGAATTGGCCTATGAAAGTCCTTTGGCTAAGTCAGCCATATGTGGGGGCCTCTGCCCTTTCATGCTGGGGCAGGGCAGGGGCTGAGTGCCTGGAGCTGCAAGCCTCAGCCTTATGCTGCTGAGTGGATGAGGGAAAGTGCTTCTATATTTCTTAATCTCTGTCCTAACCCATAGACACTTTCATCACCATTTCATAAATGGGGCTCTTTGGGCTCAGAGAGGCGGCAGGCCCAGGGTCACCCGGTCAGGTGACTGGTGCAGAGCATGGGCCCCTGTCTCCTGCAGCTCCCAGAGGCTCTGTTTTGCCCTGAGTGTGTTCATAGAAGTGTGCATCGGCACAGCCAGCCCTGCAAGGGAGCCCCAGCCCCTTGCAGAATCAGGAAATGGCGCCCAGCTGCCTCCCAAGCCAGCTGGATTAGACAGCGTAACCAGATCCTGATGGGGTGGAGGGGAATCCGAGGTGGATGGTGAGAGTGATGAGAGACATTGCACATCACAGGGAACCAGCCTCCTGCTCCCCACATCTGGAGGGGTGAGGGCCTTGTTTTATTTCATCTCCCTCTGCCAGAAAGACACAGGCCTCTTGGCCTGAGTTCAGAGCAGAGCAGAGCTGTGCAATTTGGAGCTGTGAGGGGCACATGTGTGAGGAAAGATCGCCAGAGGAGGAAGCGACGTGGCTGGGGGATCAGGGCAGATCAGAGCTGTAGGGCTTGGCAGGAGAGATGAGGAATGCCTCTGGGCTCGTGGGGCTGGGCGGCCATGGAGGTGCGGGGGGAGCACCAGTGTGAGACGCGCTCGGAGCGTGGGGTTCCTCAGGGGAGTGGAAGTGAGGCCACACTGAGGGTGCTGTCTGCGGTGGGTAGACAACCTGGGGTTCCTGGCCTTGGGCCCCTCCCTGGAGAGCTGGTGTGTCCTGAGACCTCCTTCCCCACCTTCTCCACTAGGTCTGAAGCAAGCCCTGGGCCCCAGCTTCTGGATTAGAAATATGGGTAGGGCTGATGGGGGAGGTCACCACGACATGGGGGAAAGGTGGGAGGTATCTATTCTCACAATCTCAGCTTAAAAGCACTTCCCATGTGGGTTAGGATCCTCCTGTCATCGGTGAATCTGCTATGACTGACGGTCTTATTTCCAACCCCTGGCAAGGAAACGAAGCTCCTTACTCCCTTCCCTAGAGGGGCGGCTGTTGGAGAAAAGCCACATAGAGGCTGGTGGCCAGACTGAGATGTGAACCCAGGATTGAGAGGTGCACAGGGACAGGACTGCAGAGGGCCCTGATGGCTTTGCCAAGGCCTCTGCTGCCCTGGCCAGGGTCTCCCACCCCCAACCCACTGCTGGCCTGCTTCATGTCCAGCTGCTGAGACCCACTCGGCACTTCGCACTCGCCAGGAAGTCTCAGGGCTCAAGTACACCCAGAAAATGCTGGGAAGAGACCCTGCCTTGTTCCTCCTCTGCAGATTCCCCTCCAGCTGGCAGGGTGTCCTCTTTGCGTTCTGGGTTCCCCCAGTCATCACTCTCACTGGGGCTGTCATCATCATCATCTCTTACCTGTGGGACTGGGAGCCCCTTGAGGGTAGGTGCCAGACTTGACTCTTCTGTCTGCCCATGTCCCGAAAGGGTCAGGAGCCAAAGGTTCTGCTAGCAAATGTTAAAGGAATGGGTGGCTGGACAGTGAACAAGTGGACACTGTGGTCCACATCCTCCATGCTGTCTGGACCCATACCCTTTGCAACATGAGTCTTGAGCATCTCCCATCGAGAGGTGGAGTTTATTTCTCCACCATTAGGCATTTCTGACCACTAGAAAATTTTGAAAATAGTATTTCTGATGCTAGCTTAGAGCTCAAAGAGCTTGTGTTCCTCTGTCCTTTTTCTCCAAACCCAGCCATACTGGGTTATCCTAGCCAAGGTTTCAGAGTTGTGAGGAGCAGCTAAGATCACCAGAGCTTCCCACCTTGCTCACAGCTAACCATAGTGTATGAATGAGCCCAGAAGAAGCTTTCAGCTGACTCTTAGGTTTGTGACCAATGGTAAATGCATATCATTTTATGCTACTGGAATTTGGGTCTATCTGTTACACAGCAATAGATGACTGATACAACACATAGGTGAGTGAATAGAAATAAATGTTCAACATAGACATAGCAGTAAAGAGAAGAATAGAGTGTGAGCCTCGTGCTATTCTTACCTTATACACATTGGAGCTGTTCAGAATACATCATATAGTGTATAGAGGTTATTGAGCAAGCCTACCACTTAATTGGTTCACTCAAGGCTGAGTGGTAGTGAAACCCACAATGTCACTGAAGTATATGGTGACCTGGTCAAAGTACTCTGGCTCTACAGTTGTTTTGGCCACAGATCTGAAAGGTTGGAAGGGACAGCATCACAAGGTCATGAAAAATGAGAATCATTTTTCAGTTCAGAGGTCAGAGAGGGATATTTTGGAGACTTGTGAGTTGAGTGTCAGGGGATTTGTGACACATCTTGCACTAGATGCCCTGTGACAATTGGCTGTCCTTCCTGGGACCTGGCTTCCTCTGCAGTGAGATGAGAACACTGAGTTCCTCCTCCTCTTCCAAGGGTATGGGGAAGCAGAAGCTCCACACTGGTGTGCCTGACGCAGTGCCTCACATTTGTGGGGGGATATAAAAATATGTTCAATACATACACAGGAATGAATGCTTCAACAAATGCACGGGACCCAGATTTTCTGCTCACTTAGTATGTGCTAGGACCCCTTCGCTTTCTGAGGCTAGCAGCGCACTACAGTCCCAGAGGCCACTCATGGGGGAGCATCTTAAGGAGCAGCCTCTCTGTCTTCTGCCTTTCCGGCTCTAGCTCCTCTGTCCTCTCCTGGACCAGGGCCTCCAGCCTCTGGGAGTACTTTTCCTGCATCTGACTTCTCAAGCACTTCAGGGGGGGATAGGATCCTCCTGCCTTCAGTGAACCTGCTATGACTGAGGTTCTTATTTCCATTCCCTGGCAAGGAAATGGAGGTCCTTACTTCCTTCCCTAGAGGGGAGGCTGTTGGAGAAAAGCCACACAGAAACTGGTAGCCAGACTGAGATGTGAACCCAGGACTGAGAGGTGCACAGGAACTGCAGAGGAGTTCCTCATGGAGTCAGCAACACTGGACTTCTTGCCTTGGTTGATGCTTTTGAACTGAAGATGGAATAGAAATTTCAATTCATCCACGAAAGTAAGCCATGAAAGTGCCTGGCCCTCAGTTTTGGAGTCTGGTTTCAGGAAGCCCAATGTAGCCCCAGACAGGAGGAGATGGATTGTTGGGGAAGTAAATTTGTAAGTAGGTAGTGTAAGTAGGTGATAGGGCAGTTATGCCAAGCAAAGGGCACAGGTGTGAGCAGGAAGACAGGAGAAGAACTTTGCAGAGGGCCTTGGACATGGCATGACATCACTACTGGCACGTGTATCACCCTACTGTCAACTTCCTCACAGCACTATGAGAAAAGTACTCTGGGCTCTGATGGATGGATGGATAGTTAGGTAGATAGATATACAGACAGACAGACAGATGATAGATGGGGAGAGTAGGTTGATGCATGGATTGGTAGAGAGATATGTAGATACCTACACAGATAAATGGTTAGTTAGAAAAAGTATATGAAGAATACTCTCTCTCTCTCTCTCTCTCTATTTCTCACTCTTGCTCTCTCTCCTTTTTTAAAATTCCAAAACAAGTTTTTTTAAGGGAAAAGAAAAAGTAAAAGCACTAGTACAAAATAGAATACTAAGTATGCAAGCATTATAACAAAAGGATTTTTTTTTTATTGATATTTTAGGAAGATAGTTAATCTTATAATGAGGTCTGTATGCAAAATACATGCTAAAATTTGATCACTATTTTGCATTTTCTAGCAACCAAGCCAAGATGAAAATATGGAGGCCACAAGATAATGGAGTGATAAGCCATTAGCTTAAAAACAAATACTACTCCTACTAAGCAAGGAGAAGTACCTCTGAGGTCTTCGTGTCAGGACATCTTCAGTGAACTGCACTTTAAGTGATGGCCTTCAGCAAGTGTGGCAGCAGTTTCCAAGGGAAACTTTCTAGAACCTTCCCCAAGGTATCTGCACCTTCCCAAAGTGCAGTCAGTAAGAGAAACAGATTATTGAGGGTCACAGAGAAGGTATTCCTTCTTGTCTAATTCAGAAGCTTGAAGAGTGTACGTGTGTGTGTGTGTGTGCACTCACACACACACATGCAAGAGTGCACATATGTATCTCACTTTCATTAAGAATGCTTTTTCAAGGCTGGGCCTGGTGGTGCATGCCTATAATGCCAGCACTCAGGAGGCTGAGGCAGGAGGATTGTTGTGGGTTCGAGACCAGCCTGAGCTACAAAGTGAGCTTAAGGCCAGCCTGAACTGCATAGTGAGACCCTGTCTCAAAAAAAAAAAAAAAAAAAAAAAAAAGACAAAAATACAAACAAACAAAAAAATGCTTTTTCAGTTAAGTATCTGCAAGGTGGGGATTGGCAGTGGTGCTTCACAGGTACTACTTGTGTTGCTGTCTGAAAGCCAAAGAGAGTTATCTCCCCGGGCAGGATGTAAAGAAGCTGAGGTTGAATGGAGCCTCTAGCTCGTCTGGTGAGACAGCAGGTAGGTGGTGGCACAGGGATGAGCTGGCCACTGCCACGCTCGGCCTCTTTGCAGTGGGATGCAGTCCTCCTTCCTATCTGAGCACCATCTATGGCACTCCAGCCTTCTTTGCCACCAGCCTTGTGCAGGGTCTTTTCCACAGTCTCTGACCTCCTGGGGGAGATTTCAGACCCTGTTTTAGGAACCATGGTTCATTTTAGCTTAGCCACAAACCCGCACAGTGACCACTCATGTTCTCTGAGGCCAGAATTACATCTGTGAAATAGGCCACTCCTACCCCTGTTGTCTGGACATATTAGGAGAATTTGGCCAGAGGATCCATGGACTCTCAGGTCTGCATGCTGCCCCTGGTCCCCCTGTGAAGACTCCTCTCTTGTTTGTGAATCTTACTTTGGTAATTTGCCATTATGGCTGGGGAGTGGAGGACCAGAAGGGGAAGGAAAGCTGTCACCCAGGCTTGATGGGCTGACCCTGGGGAACTGCTGACCAGCTCAATCAGGCCCACTTTCACTATGCTGAAGGACTGGCCCAGACTTGCCTTGTCTCTCCCACTATAGACCCAAAAGTTGACTGGTGGACCCTAGGGTCCCTAATCGTGCCCTCCTGATTCAGGAAACAGTGCTGTCTCCCAGGCCACAAAGTGCCTCTCTGCTCAGGCCCCAGGAAGCTCAGGCCAGAATGAGGCTTCCTGTGTAGCTCTACAGACAGACAGAGAGGCCAAGACTCACTCAGACACCTTAGCCAAGTATCTTACTCCCTTTCAGCTTCCATCTGCTCTGTAAAGCCATGATAATGACCCTTTTTAGGGGGCTTCCCTGAGGTTAGATAGCAGAAGCAAGACACTTAGCCTGGGGAGGGCCCTATGGAGGGCCTGACAAATGTCCTGGGAACCCGCATGCTCCTAGGAAGCTTCCTTAGAGGGCAGACTCAGGGATTGTGATGTTGGCCCTGGACCCCTAACTGCATGGAATCTTCAGGACCCAGGCCCATGGTGGGCTCTTGCTAGGCTGACTGAGGCCATGGAGAAGTGCCCGCCTCTTCTTGGAGCCCTGACCCAGGTATAGATATGGTCCAGGCTTGGTCTGTTTTCAGGAACCTCTTCCCAGCATTGCTTCATCAGCTGGAGGACATGTGTGGCCCGTGGTCAGGGGACACCAGTGGTAGGCACAGAGGAGGTGGAGATGCCATCTTCCTGGTGATTTCTTCCAGAAAAAACATATTGGCCACGGGCCTGAGGTCCTGAGAGCTCATGGGAGAGGGTCTGAGGGAGAGGAAGGCAGACCTTACGGGATCCGTGGATAAGGTCACTGGGGCTTCCCACTCCCTCTTCTGGCCCCAGGGTGTGGCTGGCCATGGACAGATCCTTGGTGCCTTCTGGAATCTGCCTAGGGTGTGGGCAGGGAAACCGTTTCAGATGAGGAGCTGGATTTGAATCTGGATCTGCTACCACATCTTTATGAGAGGGTGGAGAAGGCCATGACTTTCTCAGCCTCAGTCTCTCCATCTCCGAAATGAGCTTAGTAAATGGCCTTCTTGAGAGGGAAGTTGACAGATGTGGGGTGCTGCTCCGTAGCAGTTTCCCACCTAGTGCCCCTGCGCAGTGGCCAGTGGGTCAGCATGAGGCCTCTAGTCAGTCACCCATTTACATTCTGCGCATGCTGTGTCAGCTTTCTGAGTCTCAATTACCCCAACTATGAAATGGGCACACAATGCCACAGACCTCTCAGGTTCTTATGCGGCAGATTAAGTTTCTCTGAGGAGGGCTGGGATCTGAGGTGGAAGGCCTTGGAGCCAGAAAGAGAAAGCTTTCTGGATGTCCTTCTCAGGCCTTCTTCGGGCTCCATACTGGGGATAGCATGGGAGTGACTGTCCCACTTTACAAGCACATGGATAACAGGTTTATGAAGGCATGCCAATGGGTTGTAATGGCTAAAACACAATCCACGTCAAAGCGTCATTGCTTCTAGGGTAAATGTGTCATTATTTTTGTAGTCAACAGATGATAAAAGTCCAATGGTCAAGTAGTGTATGAGGCTCTGGGCTGCTTCTTTCTCTTTTTTGGTACAGGGAACACAGAGAAAACATGTCTGAAGTTAGGTCCTGGCCCTGTGGCTGGGAGAGAGAAAGTGGTTACATGCCAGGTGACCATGAGGACCAGGAGAGGGATTAGCCTGTAAATGTGTATGGGAATCAAAGTGTGGGGACAGAGACGCCCTGGAAATGGTCCTACAGGCAGGTAGTGAGCCTGAAAACACTGAGCGGCCAGGCCATGAAAGCAATGGGCCTGGTGCTGGCACGTTTTTATTGACTTCCATTTTAAAGATGAAAAACTGAGAGAGAGACAGAGAGAGAGACAGAGAGAGAGAGAGAGAGATTTGTGTGAATGGTGTGGGCCTGAGATCTGCATGTACACAGATCTGGGCTGGGCTGGGAGGGGCGCAAGTCCCTGAAGATGTGGCCATGGCACTGGGCAGGAAGGGAGGAGCCAGTCGGCCCCAGAATCAATGCCTCTAGTAGCTGGAGCTGGTCAGCTGCCACTTGGGCAGAGCAGCTGAAGGCTTGCCAGGCTTAAGTCAAGGAAACTCAGTCCTACAGTCAGACTCAGATGCCCACAGAGTGATTCCTGATTGCCACAGAGCTCCTGACTATTTGGAGACAGCAGCCAGGGATGGGCCAGGAAGGGAAGCAGACACTGTACCTTCTGTTGAGAGTCCCGAGGAGGAGTAGGGTGGGCGTTGGCCCAGCACCTCCTGGAATGTGATGCCTGTGCTAAAGACATCCACTTTGAGGGTGCCCTGCCTTGGCTCCCAGGGCCCCCGCAGCAGCTCAGGAGCCATCCACAGCAGCTCTGCAATCACAGGGCAGGCCATGTGCCACTCCTTGCAGCAGACTGGGCCAAATGGGCCAGCAATGTCATTGCCTTTCTTTGTGCTCTGGGAAGACATGGGTTCTATTTTCTGGGGTCATAAATGAAGAGCCTGAGGCTCCTCTAGAGTAGGAGTAATGCATTGGCTTAATGTCACACCACAGGAAGTGGCTGATAGTAGGACATCTTCTTCCTTTCCCTGCTTCTCAAGGCTCTGGTATAGACTGAGCCCTCAGAACTTACTGTCAGGCCCAGCCCATGTTGGAGCTGACCTTCTGGGGATGCCCGGGGTCCAGGCCAGCACTGTGCATGCCATAGTCAGTGACCTTGAGCACAAAGCGGCCTTCCACTACACAGTTACAGGGCTTGAGGTGGCCATGTGGGAAGTGGCAATGCCCTGGGGTGGACATAATGGGGATCTCATGGATCTGTGATGCATCAGAACTCCATGGGCCCCAGACAGCCCGTCTGCCTTATTTCTCCTTTCACTACACCGTTAGTTTCTCAGACAAAGCTCTAAGAACCTAGGTGTGGGACACCTTAGTATGTGCTATCTCCCTGCCCTCCCTGTGGCCCTATACCTCCAGGAAAGGTTCTTTATCTGGATCAAGTACAGTAGTAGGGAGGCCCCGAAGGCCCAGTCTAGCTGCAGGGCTTCGTTTTGCTGCACCAGGTGCAGTACTGCAGCACCAGAGCACTGATCCCTGGAGCTACAAAAAAGCCAAGGCAGGTGGTGACATTCTCATGATGCATCTCTCTCATGTGCTGAGGCAACAGGTACTTTAATAGCCCTCAGGGCATCCTTTGAAGGCTGGGCCAGATGTTGTCTACATGGAGGCCTCCTGTACTTAGAACCAAGCACAAGGATGAGCACAGAGAAGCATTAGAAAAGATGGTTTGGTTGGTTGGCTTAATGGATGCATGGATGGATGGATGGATGGCTGGATGGTTGGGTGAATGGTAGATGGATGGATTACAAGTGAATGAACAAGTGAGTAGAAACACCACATATAAGTAAATGAATGAACTATAGCCACCTCCACAGAATAGAGAGCTAGGCTTTCTTCTTAAAGTAAGTGACACCACTGACATATATAAACCATATCAATTCTCTCCCCAAGGAAAAGATATTAAGAGGGGAAGAGCAGAGTGATCTGGTAGCAGTATCCCTGACAGATGCTCAGCAAATTATAACTTCAGGGCTCAGGACTGGGGACATGACTCAGCACTTGCCTAGCATGCATAATGCCCTGAGTTGAAGCCTGGCAGAGAGTGAGAGTGAGTGAGCAGAGAGACAGACAGACAGAGACAGAGACAGACAGAACTTGAGACAGAGACAGAGACAGAGACAGATCTAGGCATGCAGATACCACAGACAGACCCCTTCTGTCCCCTGCAGCTGGACACCCTTGGCTCTGTTTCCCAGGGAAGCTCGTGTTCCTTGGAGGCAGGATCTCATTGGTGATTTTCTTCAGTTCTGTCCTCCTCGCACAGTGCCTCTTGGGGTGGGGACAATCTCCAGGCAAAGATGCTTTCTTGGATAGTGATAATAGGTAACCGAAAGTTGCCAGAAGGAAAGAACTTCTCTTTTCTGAAGCACAGAACACAGCCTGGCACATAAGAGTGCTCAAGAATAGCAGATGAATGCCTGAGTGGGCAGATGGAGGAAGGGTGCAGCCCTGCATCCCTTGATGGTGTTGAGATGCCGCGTGGTGACTCTCCTGGAGGCGACTGTGTTCCTGGTGGCTATGGTGAGGACCATACTGGAATGGTAAAGTGAGCTTAAGGCACAGTGTGGGGGCGGTGGTGGCAGCGATGGTGTCTAAGTGCAGCTGAATTGCTGGCTAAGGGCAGAGATCACAATGGTGAGAAGGACTCTCTCTGAGGCCAGAAGCTTCCGCACTGAGTGGTGATCAATCCATGTAGACCACCTTGGGCAGAGCATCTTCACCTTGTCCGAACATTCTTATCTTTCTCAGGAGGTAGAGGCAGCAGGGGCACAGGTCAGGAGCTGTGACTGCTTCAAACTTCTTCAGCCAAACCCAGTCTCCCTGTTCAAGGAAGAGCAGTGTTTTGTGTGCTGCTGTTTCCCAGCCATGTGACTTTGGAACATCCCTCAACCTCACTCAGCCCCAGCTCCTCTCCCATGAAAGTGGTCTTCTGTATTCTATGCTGGGCAGAGCCCAGCAGTGAGCACCACAGTTAGACTTTTACTGGGCCCCACCCAGACCCAAGGTCCCACCCCCACCTCACTACACCTAATTCTAGGACCCGGGTCAGGTGACTTCAGTTCTCTGAGCCTCAGGTTCTAAACCTGTTAAGTACAGAAGATAATCTCATGGCTTCAGGGCTAATGAGATGGTGCTATGAAGCTTTTTTTTTTTTTTTAATGGCCAGCTCATTCCACCCTAGGGCAGGGCTGCCTTGGCATGTAATGCCAAGACTGCTGTCCTTGAGTACTTGCCCAAGCTTGCCTAAGCAGGTGCTTTAGGCTGCTGAGCTATCTCACTGGCTCAAGCCTGCTAGTTCTTGATCATGAGGTCAGCTAGATGCTACAGATTTCAGATGCCCTTGATGCCCCAGATCCTGTGAAGGGTTTCTCTTTCATCCTGAACAGGAGCAAGGGAGGATGGGAGAGGAGGTGTCCGTAAGCTTGCTTGTCTTGGGCTGGCACAGCGTCAGCTGCAGCTTCACGTGTCCCCCTTGCCCCTACTTCACCAGCTCACAGACTGCACCTGCTTTACACATCCCTACAGCCTCCTTTCAGCAAAAAAGGGAAAAGATGGGATTCTCTAGGGGACAAGGTAGAAAAGAAGCATTGAGAGACTCAGGCCATTTCCCATTGGCTCATCCGTGGAGGGAGTCATGGAACACAAGCTCTGTAGTGTCATTATGTTGGCCTGCCCATTAGCTCAGTTGTTTAGGTAACTGATTAAACAAAGCAATCAGGATGCTGTGGTTTAATCCCCAGATCCTCAAGCCTTACCAGACCTGCCTGAAGGCAACCTGAGCCAGCCAAAAAAAAAAAAAAAAAAAAAACCAAAAACCAAAAAACAAAAAACCAGAAAAGCAAAACAAAAAAAACAAATAAAAACCCCCCCAACACTTCTCAACTTTTGGGAGCCTGCCCAATAGCTCAGTTGATTAAGTGACTGATTAAACAAAGCAATCAAGATGTTGTGGTTCGATCCCCAGATGCTCAAGTCCTCCCCAGATGCTGAAGGCATGCTGAGCCAGCCAAAAACAAACAAACAAACAAACAAACAAAAAACACTTCTGAACTTGAGATGAGGGGCAGGGGAGATGGCTCAGTGGAATAAGTGCTTCCCTGGCAAGCACAAGGGCCTGAGTTCAATCTCTGGTTCTGCCAAAAAAAGAAAAAAAAAAAAAAGAAAAGTACATATGTTTGAATTAGAGATGACAGCAGCTAGAGGCTACAGTGGCCCCGGCAACCCTACAGTCTTGCAGGCTTAGTGTCTGACTCTCTAGCCTGCATGTCAGCCTCTGCCTAGAGGCTGTCAGGACTGGGTGCTGCTATCAGGGCCTGGGGATCAGGAATCTCATGCTGTATGACTATTATGGTTCAGATCTATAATGTCTCCTAAAGATCTGATGTGTCAGAGGCAGCACTTTGGAAAGGCGACTGGGCCACAAAGACACAACACTCATCAGTGAGTTGATCTAGTGCTAGGTCCACAGCGAAATGAGCAGCTAAGGATAAGGAAGGTTATCAGAAGGGTGGGGTGGGGTGATCCTTTGGAGGACATCCCCCCTCCCTGGTTCCTCTCTGTTTCCTGGTGATGGGGTGAGCAATTTCCTCTGCCACACACTGCTACTTAGTCAATTCTGCCTTGGAGCCAGTGGACCATGGAGTGAATCTACCCCTCAACTATGAGCCAAAATAAACCCTTCGTCCTCTGTTGTGGGTGTCAGGTATTGGTCTCAGTAATGAGAACACTGACTAATACAGTGGCCTACATAGTATGTAGGGCTGAGTGGCCATGAGCTGTGAGTCATGCTGGGCTGGTAACTGGGAGTCCTGTTTCCCACTCGTACCCCTGCTGCTGACTTGCCAGGGAGCCCAGGAAAACCATAGCTCCTTCTAAGCCTGGTTTCTCATTCTCTAACAGAAATGGATGAAATGTTCTCTGAATTGATACAGCTTCCCAGGCCTCCTTGGTGGCAGAAATCTTTACCTAGTACAAGGCCATGTTGGTGGCCTCCTGGGGTACTGGCAGGCTCATTGCTGATCCCTGGGCCACTGACCTCAGGCTCCCATCGTCAACCATGCTTCTGGATTCACTTGCATTGTCCATGTTCAGCAGCTGGGGGCACAGGCATGGTGAGAATCCCAGACTCCGCCAAGGCCAGCTGCCTGCCCACCAGCCTAGCCCTACCCATCTATCTTACGGCTTGAGGGCCTGTTCAGGAAGGTGAGGTCCTGGGCTGGCAGAAGGATCTGGGGTTCCACATCAGCTGCAGCTGCTGGATGCCCAGTCTGGAGATGAGAGACACAGGGCAGTAGGGGTGACACAAAGGCCACCCTCCAACCTTGGGCCAGCCTCAGACTCACAGCTCTCCCTCTCTCTCTTTTCCATTTCCACACCTTACCAGGCTCAGATAGGGCAATGAGTACTATCCTCTTGGAACCCATTGACTGTGTGCTCAGGCCTAACTGCTGGGTTAGCCACAATGTCTCCAAGGTGCCTGTGGGCCCTGGGGATAGTCAGAGCCTGGGAGTGAAAGGCTACCCCCTCGTAGGATTCAGAAACACAGCAATTGAACTCCAGGGAGAATTTGTTTCTATAGCTGAAGGGCCCTTGGGGATGATCCTGCCCCCTCCCCTCATTACAGATGAGAGCCTGAAGCATGGCATCTGAGTCTCCTCCTGGGTCACAGGTCTCTTCCTGGGGCCTCAAATAGACCTTGACAGTCCTGACTGTAGGTGAAAAGGACCCCTCTAGGGTACTGGAGGATGGATACAGGAAAACCCCTGCTAATCTCCACAGGGAGGCCCTGTAGGGGGACAAAGAGAGCCACATGTGACTTGGGCCAAGACAGTCTCACCTGATAAGCCCCGCCAACCAGCTCCAGGATGCAGTCAGTGCCAGAGCCAGGAGACATCTCAGGGACTATGTACCTTTGGGGAGGCAGGGACAGGTGGGAGTCACCACACAGTGACAGTGTCCTCACCTCACTCCTATGCTCACTTCCTGGGTGACTCCCCTAGGAAATGGGAACACATTGTCTAGTTGCCACCAGAGGGGGTGAAGCTAAGAACTCTTGCCTTGTGGTAGGGCAGTGTTCCATTCTGTCCTATAGCCCTGGAGTTGAGCACAGTGTCTGGGCCAAATAAACACTGGGTGAAGGCTTCACTTCTGTCCCTCTCACAGGAGATTTCTTAGGGCTCACATCTGTCCAGGAGAGACATAGGACTATGAACCACACTGTGTACCCGAGGAACATGGGTAAGAAGTCTCAACTTGACTACAGAACTCATTTTGAAAGACAAAGAAGATCTAGCTAGGCAAAGCTGGGTGGGGTAGAGGGCCTAGGAAAGCACACCAAGGGGAAGAGAGTGCACAGTCAAGGGCAGACTAACAAAGCAGTGTGTGCTCCAGGAAATGCAAGGAGTGGTCGGCTCATGACTGGGGTGGAGAGAGTAGGGAGAGCCCAGATTAGGAGGAGGAAGGGCACAGAGGGTTTGGGGCAGAGAAGGGAGGTGAATAGTCCTGGTCAAACCTCTGCTACTCACCAGAGGCAGTAACTGCCACCTGGTGTGTCCTAAGGAATGTGGGTGGCCCTCCCCACCCACTGTGGTGCGCACATCTCTGTAGGCTTAGGCATGTGGACGTCAGTGCAGTCTTATCAGATTTGACACACAGGATGGAGGAATGAGAGGAGTCAGAAAGATATGGGCCTCCTGGTCTCTCACTCTCCTCTAGGAATAGAAATCCTGCACTTGCAGTGGGAAGACTTGTGCTCAGGGTGAGCTCAGCCACCGCTTCCCTGTGTGACCATTGAGTCTTTGTGAATTTCAATTCTCCAACAGGGCCCATGGAACATAATGGCCTAGAAACAGAGCTATGGTGACTGTTCGGAGATATGAGAGATTGGAAAGTTTCTGTGGATGCTTTAGCCCTGCCCATCTGAGAGACGCCTAGCTAGTCTTCTCTAGTGCTGTACAGAGCTGCTGGCTCAGTCTTCTGCAGGAAGTGTCATATTCCTTCTTTGCATCTGTTCCTACTACCCATTTAAGACATCCATATGGGGACCTTTAAGGAAGGATGGATGAATGGATGGGTGTAGACAGATGGTTGGAAAGACAGATGGGTGGCAGGTGGATGGGCAAACATGGA
This sequence comes from Ctenomys sociabilis, assembly GCA_004027165.1. Classification (NCBI taxonomy): domain Eukaryota; kingdom Metazoa; phylum Chordata; class Mammalia; order Rodentia; family Ctenomyidae; genus Ctenomys; species Ctenomys sociabilis. The sequence goes on from PVKA01000216.1 coordinate 193,930, forward strand.
TAAATGGGGTGGGTGAATGGATGAATTGGATGGATGGGTGATGGGTGGATGGATAGAGGTGGACAGATGGGGTGAGTAGATGGATTGGTGGGTAAAAGAATGGATGGGTGGTGGGTAGACGGATGGATAAATGGATGAATGAGTGGATGGGTGGATTTATGGTTGGGTGGCTGGTGGATGAGTAGATACTGAGTTATCTCTCATACATAGTGTATTGGGTCAAACCAGCAGCTTGGTCGTGGGCTATAGGACCCCCTCTTGGAAAGTGTATGGCCTTGCTCAGGGGCTGCACTTGCCATGAGGATGTGTCCAGAATGTGGAGGCCAGCTGGCTTCCTTGACCATCGGTGTCCGGGATGACATACTGGGCCAGCCTCCTGCCCTTCAGAGATCTGAATCCTCTGGCTAAATCCCACTACATCTAGAGCTCCTATATGGTCCCCCAAGTACATTCCTGAGAGTCCTGCCCCCTGGGTTTCAGAGTGGTTCAAGGCATGGGCCAACAGGACTACAGCATCATAGATGGTTCCAAATTGTGAGGACACCTGTGGAAGAGAAAGTCCTTCAACTGCACGGCCTCATGGTGTAGGCTTCTAGACAGGAGGTTCTGCTAGGAGCAACTGCTTAGATTATTTCCCAATACAACCGCACATTATCCTATTCAGCAGCTTCCTTGCCTCCACAGACACCACTAGTGTGGTCACTACCAACTCTGATGTCAAGATCTTCCAATACAGAACTCCTGGTTCTACCTCAGAGTTCTTCACCTAAATCTTCACTTGGCTTCCTTCTGATCATTCTGAGATTGGCTCAGGTGCCACCTCCTGAGGAGGCCACCTTGTCCATCCTATTTCTTGTTGCTCACTGCACCACAGCCTCTCTCTACCACTCACTCCTTTTCTAGTTCTTGTCACTGTTTGAACTCTGTCATGTCACATCTCTCTCTAACAAAAGAAAGCTCTCTGAAGGCCAGGGCTGTCTTGTTCACTACCTGGCTCCTGATAGCTGACATGGTAGCACATGGAGGGACTCAATCTGCATTTTTCAGAGGAATGATTAATTGAATGACCCTCCTTGTCACTATGTACACACCTTACTGTCCTCTTATCACCAAACACGAGATGGCCCAAGAGATATGGAGTTCTACTGAACCTTATGAGCTGAAGCCCAGCCAGCAGCAACATTTCCAACACTCTGCATCCTTGCTGAAGTGCCTGGAAATCCTTCTGCACCTCATCCAGGACTCCCAACACTTCCTCCTGATCTTCACAACTTGCTAGAGAGATGTAAACCAGGAGAGGAAGGAAGTCCACAACAGATGGAAGAGGGAAGAGAGAATGGAAGGAAGTGACAGGAACTGAAATGCTGCAGCTTGAGGGTAGAAATGAAGAATATAAAGAGGACCAAGAGGAGAACTGATAGTGCCACAGTCTAGAGAGAAAGGGAAAGAGGAGAGAGGGAGGGAGGGAGGGAGAAAGATCGAGGGTAGGGAGGGAGAGAGGGAGGAAAGGAGAGAGGAAGAGACAGAGAGAGAGAGAGAGGGACAGAGACACAGTGAGAGACAGAGAGAGAGAGAGAGAGAAAGAGAGACAGAGAGAGAGAGAGAGAGAGAGAGAGAGAGAGAGAGAGAGAGAGAGGGCTATGTGCCACAGGGGATGGGCCCACCCTGGGACATCTCACCTGCCTAGGCCCCACTCTTAGGATGTGGGAGAATTTGATCACCTACCTGCTCTGGCTCCAGGTGAGTGGCCATTTCGCTACCCAGCCTAGCAGCAGCAAAGGCTTCATTTTCAGGGCTGGACTCCAGGCTGCCAGTGAGCACTGCATCATAGGCCTTCTGCAGAGGCCTGCTGTCACCCAAGATGGGGTAGGGGCAGTTGTGGTAGGGCAGACAAAGAGCATTGTGCCATAGGGTAGGAAGACCAGTGTCCCATCTGTCAGGCCCTGAGCACCAGCTGGGCCAGCAGGGCATTCTGTTCCAAGGACCCCAGCAATGCTGAGTGCATGCACAGCACCATAATTGGGAGAGTGGCAACAGGATCACCTATGAGGACCCCGGGCTCGTGGTTCTGGAGAGCTGCTCCACACACACTATGCTGCCACAGCCCACTCCAGCCCTGCCCACTGGGACTCTGCTTACCCCAGACAGCCATGTTTCCCTGAAGATAAGAACTAGTCAGAAAATAATTACCCTTGAAAACTAGAGATCAAAGGTACCAGCCCAGTTAGCCCTGCCCCACCTTACCTGTCACAGAGTGGTTCCCCAAACAAGAGAAGAGTGATGGCAGGTAAGGCAGGGATAGGCTGCTTGGGGCTGGCTTTTTTGATTGCTAGTTTCAACACTTATTATTTTCTAGTTAGGTCTTATTGTGGAGGAAAAGGCATGTTCTACCAAATGTGGGTTCCACCTGGTGAAGAGTCTCCTCAAACAACGAAAGATTTGTATTCCTTGGCCACTCAGCCATCCTCCTCAGCATTCCCCTGGTGACATCACCCAACTTCCCAGCCCACTGGCCTGGCAATTGCTTTTTTTTTTTTTTTTTTTTTTTTTGTCTTTTTGAGACAGAGTCTCACTGTGCAGTTCAGGCTGGCCTTAAGCTCACTTTGTAGCTCAGGCTGGTCTCGAACTCACAACAATCCTCCTGCCTCAGCCTCCCCAGTGCAGGGATTACAGGCCTGCACCACCACGCCAGGCTACACAATTGCTATTATTTCTTGGCAGCCTATTTCAGTGCCTTTACACGTAGGCTTTCAATACCATGACAAGCCTAAGAAGGATGCTTGTCTTTATTCGCACTTTTCAGGTGAAGAAACGGAAGCACAGAGAAGCTAGAGAGTTGCCCCAGAATACGTAATCATCAGGCCAACAGAGCCAGGACTTGAACCTAGAGCTCACTTCCAGCTTGTGGAACTTAAGGTAAAAAAATTAAGATGATTCCTCTACCATAAAATCTACACTTCCAAAAGTTTGCAATTCAGTATCTTTAACATATATATATTTTGACAAGGTGGTACAACCATTACCAGTACTTAATTTGAGAATATGCTTGTTACCCTCTTTATAGCCGCCCCTTGTTCCTTTCTGCAGCCTACTATTTGTCCCCGGGGATTGGCCAGTTCTGGGCCCTTCACTTATAACATAATTAGTCTTTTATTTGGCCCCTTTGATGTAGCATATGTTTTCTGTTCTCCACACTGCCACGTGTCAGGACTCCACTCTTTCTGTGATTGCATAATGATCCACTACATGCTTGAGCACACAGCTCATCCACCGCTCATCAGATCGGGACCCTCACCGTGGCTGTGGGTGGCATCCTCAAGGTCGAAGCAGGCAGGAAAACGTCGACCATGGCCTCAACAGAAGCAGCCTTTGTAGTAAGGTACCGATTACCGTCCTAGGCACTACAGCAGAAGGGAGCCCCAGCAGCGTGACAGTTCACACCAGACTTCTCCTGTGCCTGAGCAGGGACACAACCACAGCGAAAAGTGGCCACCCCTTGCCTGGATGTGAGCCAGGTGTCTGCTGCGACTCATCTCCCCAGAAAACGGAGCCACCAGGAAAGGCTGGGCCCTCCGCACCAGGCCTGAGGATTCACGTGAAGTCAAAGCCTGGAGGTGGGCCATCGGCTCCAGAGCTGAGCCTCTGGTTTTGACGACTTGCCTGAGGTCACACAGCTGGGGACACTGGAATTCTTACAGTCTGACTTGAGAGCCTGAGACTCTGGCATTCTGTCTTCCTGTTCCTGAAGGTCAGCGCCATGGCAGGAACTCAGCCCCCGAACAGCAGTGGGGAAGGGGTCCAATTGTCTCCCCACGGCTGCCCTGCTCCAGCCACGCAGAACTGAACCCACCTCCTTTCTCCTAGTCCTGTCCCAAGCAGGTGAGCTCCTGAAGCCCTGGACTCCTCTGTGCAGTTTGTGCAGTTTCTGTCTTTCTGGCTGGGCTCCTCACAGCTGGGGGCCCTACCAGCTCCTCCTCACATCCCCAGGGCCAGGCTGGGGCAGGATATATTTTGCCTAGCTACACTTGCAAATATGAGCAAATAAAACTTGGGTCCACTGGAATAAGCTTCACAAACCTCCACTTGCTCCTGCAGGGTACCCTCAGGTAGAACATTTTCATTCTGTGCTAAGTTATTACACTTGATTCTGTTTTTCTTTTTTATACTGTGGGTCGTGACTCACTAGATTGATTTCCTGACCCACATGGGCCACAACCCACAGCTGAAGACGTGAGAGGAGGTTTGCCTGGGATCCAGCTGCTCTCCCTTGTCCCACCTACTGTGTCGTCCCCGCTGGTTGCTTTCCTAGAGACTGACTGGTGTCTCCTGTTCCAAGGATCTCCCTCATCTATGCTCCTCCGCCTCTAGAGGCCTCTGATTCTTTGGCTAGCCCTGTCACCTCTGCTATACCACCTGTCTATGACATAGCTGTCCCCTGGATGTCAGTCACCAAGTCTGTCTTGTTCACTGCTGTGACCCCGTGCCAGTACTCCTGGATTTGGGAAATAAAGGAAGCAATGGATCAGTCAGTGAATCTCTGGAGTTTAGGCCTAAACACAAAGCCGAGGATGGCTCTGCCTGCCTGCCTGGGCTCAGGCACTGCCACACTCATGTCCTTCATTTCGTCAGCTGAGAACTGAGGGTGCCCCGTTCTCCTACTCCACAACCAGAGCTTGAATCAGAGCCCCAGTCCAGCTGCACTACCTGCCAGCTGTGTGATGTGGGCAGATTACACAACTCTGAACTAGTAAGTGGAGACTTTGGCCAGAACAGCTCTGGACTGGCAATTGCCGAGTGCTCAGCCCAGAATCTGATGCAGAGGTAGCCCTTGTCTGTGGCCATGTGAAGACCACCTGGTCCACATAGGGGAGGGGTCTGGGTGTATTTATTTTTTTAGGTCATCCATGCTGCAGAGCTTGTTTAAGACTTCTGGGGCCCCCTCACCCCAGGTCCCAGAGAGGTCGCCAGCCCCACAGGTAATCCCAGTGACTTGAAAGTTGTGTCCAGCTGCTGGGCTGTGACCATCCAGATGTCCTGGTGGGAGGACACATCAGTTGAGCTAGGCCAGCCAAAGTGTCTCATGATAGACAGCAGCACTTGGGCAGCAGAAAGAAGGTGGGTACCACTTCACTTCCACCCCCTGGAGCCTCACATGCCCTGGAGAAGAGGGTCTTACCCCACCTTCCGGCCAGCAGAGCTGCTGCTGGTCAGTAACCAGCATTGGCAGGGCCCACAAAAGCAGCCACAATATTCTTGTGGGTTAGGAATGTGGCCAGGGCATGGGAGGTGTTGCAGCCTGTGGGAAGGACCACAGAAGCTAGCTGTGAGCCTACTGACAAGGAGAAGTCCTGGTTGGCTCTATCCACAGCCAGCTAGGCAGCTTCATGAGGGAGGGCATGGGCAAATGTTAGGTCACAATCTTAGGGACCCAGTACCCCCACAGTGGAGGTCCCTGTCTCCAACACCAGAAACGGGAGGGAAGCACCCATAGGACACCCCAAAATATCATTTTTTAAAATTTGTCATTTTTTTAATGTATTTTAGGGAAGGGTCTACAGGATGTTTAGGGTCTCACTAGACTCATAGTGATCCTCCTATTTACAGCCTCCCAAGAGCTGGGATTACAGGCTCCTGCCACCACATCCAGTCTCAAATTTTTTGTGCCTCAGCGCAGCCTGGGGGTGGTGCTGGCACAGCAGTCCCAGGGGATCGAACCCCCAAACATTGTGCCTGCTTGCAGGCACTTTAATCCATTGAGCTATTTCGCTGGCCCTGATTGTTCAGAGAAGTGATAGGGAAGGGGCTGTCCTTGGCTGCCTATGAGTGCACCCCCAGGGGCCCTGGAAGAATAAGCAGGTCTTCTGTGGCAGCATCCACTCCCAGCCTTCAAGGCACAAGCCAGCCAGCAGTCTCGGGAAGGGGAATGTGGACAGGGTTTGCTTTCTAGCATTTTCTGCCAGACCCTCCTGGGTTACTGTGAGGCAGTCACCCCTTCCCAGTAATGGTGGAATGAGAGTCTTGGGCCCATGGTCTCTAAGGATTTTGCTCCCGTACGGCCTCCAAGTACTGGCTCGCAGCCTTCTGATGTTCAAAGCCCTGGGCTGAAGTACATTCTTTTAGTATGTGGGCCACAGGCACAGAGCTGGCCAGCCTTGACTCTGTTTCTGCCCCTGTGACCCTGGACCACTCTCTAAGGCTTTCTGAACCTTACTTACTACCTCTGTAAAATCTGGCAGTAAAAGCTACTGCATAGTATTATTAGGGTGATTAAGTGACATCATGTCTGGCACTTAAAATAAAACTTTGCTTTCTTTTGTCTGTGTGTCTGTCTTTTCTTTCCTTTTGTTTTTAAAACCTACCTCTTTTATCTTGTGATCATTACTTCTTCATTTGTTGCACTCTAAGGTAGACAGTTTTCCTGGTTCCCTCTGGCCCTCCCCTACCTCTTCCCTCTAAGTCCAGTACCGTGGCCCCTGAGTCTACTGGACTTCACTTGGTTGGAGCTCTAACATCGCATACACACACAGTTTAAAAGCAGCTGTACCCTCTGGCAACTCACTTATTGGGTGTGCTCATGGAAGTTGTGGCTAAAGGGCACATAATGCACATTTGTGTTTCATCTCTGATCTCCTCAGTCCCATTCTATCCATACTATGCAAAGAGAGAAACCAAAGAGAGAGAGAGAGAGAGAGAGAGAGAGAGAGAGAGAGAGAGAGAGAGAGAGAGAGAGAGAGATCTAGGGAAACTGATGCAGAGTTACTAGAAGAATAGGGTGTCACCCACGTCTGCTCAGGAGATCCCTCACCCCACTGGATTAGGACTTTTACACCATGCCCTTCCTTGCTTCATCCTGCTGTTCCAGAGCTTCGATTACTCTGAGGCCTTGCAGCTCTTCCCTGGCCTCTGCCTTTTTCCCTGCTATTGCTGTTCTCCACCAGATGACTCACCTTTCTTCTCACACTACTCATGTGGCTAGAAGTCTATGCTATGGGGGTTACAGGAAGGAATAAGATCCAGTCTCACCCTGAGGTAGCTGTCATGCTAGTAGGGAGGCAGATTCCAGCCAACAGAAGTGCTCACTACGAGCTCAGGGAGTAGGCAGGACTGGGGGTCTGTTTGGGGTAAGGGAGGCCCAGATAGGGCTGCCCTGAGCAGGCACAGCCCACGCCCCCACACATACCAGGGATGCAGCCCAGGAGAAGGAGGGAATGCCTCCAGGTGCCAGGAACAGTAGTGGGTGTGGAGCAGCTCCTCAGGCACTGTGCTATATGTTGAGCAATGCAAGGAATAACCTAAAAGACTCCTCAATTTCTTCTTTTATAGCCCTTGGGTAGGATTCTGTGGGAGATGAGGATAATCATCCAGGAAAGTTATAAAAAGAAGTGTGTATGGCATCTTCAATGGGATTAAGTAGGCATTTACTACGTGGGATAGTTAGCATCACGATCACCCCAACATCATAGCCTTTGGACTTTCCAGGCAGGTGGACTGTAATTCAAAGACAGCTGGTCAAGGAGGGCGAGGTCTGAGTCTGAGCTCCACACTAGGCCTCAACCATCCCCATCTAGAAAAGCAGCCCTTCACAGGGTGGGCCAGACCTTCGCCGGCAGCCTGCAGTGTTGTGGTTCTCCCAGCTCAAGGCTCCTTGACTCGAGAGGGCTGCTTTTCTGGCCACCGCTAGGCCCTTCCTGCTCCCCTGCTCTGGTGCTCTTACCCTGTACACCTGGGATGAGGTCCGTCCCAGCCCTGACCTGAGTCCCTTAGCTCAGCTGAATAAGCTCTGAACTCAGCACGAGCCAGTCATTTCCAGATGGGAACAAAGCATGTGCTGCTGCTGACGGTTCCCTCTCCTCTCTGCCTGTCTTGTCAAGGCACCTGTGATCTACCTTTTTTTTTGCCTGGTACTCCCAGAGTCCTCAGGAAGATACTTCTTATCTCCACATTTAAAGGAGGAAACTGTGGGCTAACAAACTGTCTAAGGTCTCACCAAAGTTAACTGGCTTTTGACCTCCCACCCACAAGACATAAATCCTTTCTTTTGTATTAATATCTAGAACATCAGAGCTAAAAATTCCATGGAAAAATGAATGTCTGAACCAATTCCTCTGTGTCCAGATGAGGAGACTGGTGCATAAAGGAAAGGAGGGAGGAAGTCCTCAAGCCATATAAACAGCAGCTAGCACCATTGGCCTGAGATGCAGCTGGCCACTTAAGTGTCCACAAGAGCTCTGCAGGCAGTGGTCTGCAAGGGCTCACAGAGGCCACAGGTCCATTGAAGACCTGTTTTGGCCTAAGGCAGGGGCTAATTTTTATCCCAGCAATGTCCCTGATCTGGCACCGCATTCCCACTCATTTCTGTGCCCTGGTTTTCCTGATAGAACAGGGAGAGCTGTATTCAGATATCTAAGTCTCCAAGGATCCTTCAGCTCTGTTCATGTCAATAAAAAAATCAGGAAACAGGTGTCCTTTCGCCATGAAAAGGAGAAAGTTTCCTCTCCTAATCATTCTCCAAGAGTATGAGAGCTTCCAGTATCTCCAACTCTGCACAGAGCAGGTCAGTGTGTCACCTGCTGGGAATGCCACTTGTACTTTTCGACCCTGGGAGATGGGCCCTGAGAATTAGCACAGGCTTCTTGGCTTACAGGGCTGGACTCATGGAGTTAGTCACCTCTCTATCTCCATAACCCAAACGTGAATGTGGCTATAGCCACATTAACAGATAAACAATGAAACTGGGAAGGTGATAGGAACTTACAGGAGGAAAATAGAGGACTCCTGTTAGTCAGGGACCCTGCCCTCCCTGCTGGCAACATTCACTCTCCTGACACAACCTGGCCCTTTGTCCCTTTCTTCAGGCAAGCACTCACCTTCTACGATAAGCTCTCTGAGCTGACTCCTGTTTTTTTGCAGATTCTAAACTTCCTACACCAAGTCACGCTCTCTGAGTAGGTTCCAGCCTGGGGACTCCTATTCTGAGCACAGTCTCCATTCTTACCACTCCAGCTGCTGCACACTTTTTAAGATTCCTGCCTGGGGACTGCCTGATATATGGTCCATTCCCTCCCTGACCCCCTTAGGAGCCTGAAGAAACCACTTGGAAAATTAGAGCTGTTCAGACAGAGCCACATGCTGAGAGGAAGGAGGGAAAAGAGGTAGGGGAGAGAATGTCTTCAGCACTGCGGACAGCTCCAGATCAGCTGGCATTCCCAGGAGGCCGGAAGGAGGAGCACCTCAGAAAGCAGCATTATTCATTCAATGCCATCCCTTGTGTGGGGCACTACTCAGTCAATCTTCCAAGACAGCTATTACTATTATTCTTACTTCAGTGATAAAGTATGGCCCAGAGAGATTAGGTACACTTGAACACAGGGCACAGGCCAAATAAGTGGCAGGCAGGCTAGTTATCACAGTGAGTCCTGGAGAGCTAGAGGGAGGTTTTTCTATCTTCCTCCTGGTGTGGACACCCATGTGGAGCTATGACTACCATCCAAGGGATTTACATAGGCTTTCCTCCTTCATCTGCTCTCTCTTTCCCAAGGGAAATTAATTTTTGTAAGTCCTTACTACGTACTAACATCATACATAGTCCATTTCATGGCACTGGAGCAACAATCTTGTCAAGAGCATATTGTGTTTTGTTCTCTTTGCCTCACTTATTCATTCAACTCTTACTTACCAAGCGCCCACTTCCAAGTCAGCCACACCTCCCATCCTTCCCTCTGCTCCCACTATGCGTCCTACATCTCCTTCCCGATCCCTGCTGTGTTTTAGACGTTCTTTAGACATCTGAGCTACATCGACAAATGAAAAGCATGGAGATTTTGATGCCCACAGAGCTCATTTTCTAGCACTAGAGGGAGGAGTGTGGCAGTCAACACACAGTAAACATGACAAGTAAGTACTGCAGAAAGTGACAGGCACTTTATAGAAAATGTAACAATTACTGATGCCACATGTATTATAATTCAGCATAAATATTTTTTGCATTGCTACACAATCTTTGTGATTACAGTTTCAATAGTCAAGAAAAACATTGAATGGCTATGTCATAAATTAGCAATTTTTGCCATATATTTTATTTAGCCCCAATCTTGTCCTGGAAGGACTTCAGGGCTCCAGCTCATATGCTAGACATGTGCCTGTTTATTCTCATATAGATTTCCTGATCTTCCTAGATTGAACACCCAGTGGTGGGCTAGGGGTAGAGGAAAGGAGAGAAAGACTTCGTATTGCAGCACAGACCCTGAAAACTTCACTGTTCAGCATCTCTTTGCATAGGCTTCTGGATGGACTCAGCCAATAGGAGACATTTGTAGGGCTTGGGAAAACACAAGAAAGGAAGAAGAGCAAGGATTTTCCCCTCTCTACTGCTCTGGACAATGTCCTAGTGCTTAGCTGCACCTCCTTACTCATCTTGATCTCTCTAGACATCTTTCCCTATGTGTTTCAGTCTCTGGACTCTGGTGTCACCACCTCCTTCTTTTCCTTGTTGCTCCCCTTAGGGGTAGAAGCTTCCTGCCTTGGCCAATGCCTGGATTACCCCTTCTCCTAGCGCCTCACAACTCTGCCTTCTCTTTCCTGGACCAATGGGGAGGGTTCTCTTTTCCGATGCACACTATGTCTCACCCACTAAATTCCAGGTGGTTGCAACTTCTTATATAACGAATAATTATTTAATGAACACCATGCTTTTTTCATCCCGGATTTTCTGCTTATGATAAGCACTCCAGAATAGATATGCCGGGTCAAAGAGAAGAATGTTTTAAAACCTCTTTTTACAAGGAAACAAGATGTATAAATGTCATATATCCTTCAGATAATTAGAGACATTTGAGTGGATGGGGAATTAGCTAGTATGTGGTTATTTTTAAATTCATTAGGGTGGTAATGACAATGTGGTTATGTAAGAAATTGGCTGTCATTTTCAAACCTGCGTTCCAAAGTATATGGAGGGAATAACATTATGTTCACTCTTTATTTTGAAATTATCATACAAAATAAGGAACAATAAATGAAGTGCAGCTAAATCTAAATTTTAAAATCTAGGCCATGGTGTACTTGTGTTCATGATGTTCTTCCTAGCTTTGTGCATATTTGAAAACTTTCACCATTATCGGGAATGGTAGTATCAATTAAAAGTGTAAGTATATAAATTTTACTATATCTCACTTAGCATCCAGTAATCTTCTTTTTTTCTAACTTACCCAGCATTTAAAAATCATGCACTGTATGAGTTTGTGGTCAGAAATTACCAAAAACCTATGCTTCAGACAGTATCCCTTTAGGTTTCTGGATGAGGGCAAGATCCTGGGCAGGCTGAGCAGGGGGTCTTACTTGTACTAGGAGAGGATGTGCTTCCAATACCCTACCCCCAGGTTGTGGGTTGTGGGATCCACAGCAGCTGGCCTCTTCAAAGCCAGCAATTCTGAGCCTGCCAGTAAGGCAATGTTATATAACACAATGCCAGCTAACACAACATTGTCACCCTTGTCATGTTCTAGAGTTGGAAGCCAGCGACAAGTCCCACCCACACTTGCGGGCAGCATGAATACCAGGAGGCAGGCGTCATGGGGCACCTTAGAGTCTGTCCACCCTGAGCATGTAAGAGTGAAGCAATTGACAGCCTGGGTAAGTTTAAAGATGTGAGTCACATTCTGCAGGAGCCAGAGCCCAGGCCTCTCGATGCACTTTACCAGCAACTCATGGTTCTGCCAGGGCCCTGCTTTCCCATCCTATTATCCCCCCTTCCTCCCCTAACACCTGCCCTCTCCCTCTGCTTGCTGACCTGAAACCCTATCTTGGGGAGATTACTGGAGAGTCTTCTCACTGATGGTGGACAAGACTCAGCAGATTTCTGGCCCAGAGCGGCTGCTGAGTTGCAGAGACCACAGAGTGAACCTGACTCCTAGATTCTTGAGGCAACACACAATCATGGGGGATGCGTTGGGTGGAGGGAGCAGTGTGGCATCATCCTAGGGCAGTCTAAGTCATGCTGCTATAGCACCTGGAGAAATCCGTGGCATCTGCAGACCTCTGCTGGAATCTTCAGCCCATAACTCACCCTCTGAGTGACCTTGGGTGAGCCATGTAGTTTCCCCGAGTGTCAGTTCCCTCACTTACCAGCAGAGATACTGTTGCCCCTGTCCCCCTCAGAGGAGGCTGATGCAGGAGTGGCAAAGCACCTGGTAATGGCCATGGTCATCACTACCATCACTGGGAGCAAACGGTGATCCATGATTTGAGAGCAAAAGCATGCCCTTTCCTGCATGTTTGAAGCAGGGTAAAAGCCAGTCAGGGAGGACAGTGCTATACCTGGAGGTAGCTGTGGCAGAATGAATTATGCCCACAGGGAGGGAGCTGCTACTGGAACCTGGAAGAATGAAGCCTTGAGAAGTGGCTGCCTTGATGGGGCAGTGATCTTCCACGAAGGGGCGGAGCAGGCTTAACCATCCCTGCACTGAGGCAGCAATGGAAATAAATCCTCCACCTTTTGTCTGCTGGGCCCCTCCTTGCCAAAGATACCCAGATGCCAGCAGGCACAGATGTCGGCTGATGTCTCTGTACAAGCCATCCTGCCAGCTGGGGCACTGAGGGTGAGGTGGTACCTATGCCTGGTGGGCAGAGCGGGCAATCTGGCCCAGTACCATCTTTGCCTCTTGGTATTTCTTCTTGTCCTTTGCCTAGGGGGAGCCTTTGCCCAAACATGGAGGATGTGTGAAGTATCAGCAACACTGCTGGCAGGGTAATGTCAGCTCACTTACAATCACTTGAAGGCTGTATAGGCAGTCACCACTGCCGTTCTCAGTGGGATAAAGTGAGGACACAAAAGCAATGGAGTGGGGCCGGCGAGATAGCTCAGCAGTCTAAAGTGCCTGATTAAGCAAGCTTAGGCAAACATGTAGGGACCCCGGTTCGATCTCCGGCACCACATGCTGCGCCAGTCCTGTCCCAAGAGTGGGCTAAGCTGGCCAAAAAAAAAAAAAAAAAAAAAAAAAGTAGAAGAAGAAAGAATGGACATGACATATGGATGCTGCAGTCTCCTCTCTGTGGTCAAGATTACGAGCTGTCCTCCATTCATTGTGACCTTGGATGACGCACTTCTCTTGGGTGTCTCAAAACATCTTTATCAAGGGATCTGAAGTCTTTGTGGTTTATCTTTACTGGGTTACTCTACTTGCCATTGGTCAGAGGGTGGGTGAGGAAGTAGCAGGGGCACCCGTTGTACATGCACTCTCACCGTCATCGTCCTGCCCCTGTGAGGCAGAAACCAAAGCTTTCATGATAACCAGGCTGTGCTGCATGGACTCATGCAGATTCCTTCTCTACCACTGATACAGAGTCTAGAGGAGCCCAAAGGAGCTTTGGCTTTCAACTTAGAAGAACAGTTGTGTTCTCCAGAAGAAGCAGGAGCTCCAGGCCACTTGATTAGAGACCATGGGCAGCAAAGTTCCTTCCACTGAGTCTGTGCCCACTGTCTTTCTTCCGTGCTTCCCTGTCCAAGCACCCTGACTACAAGAGTGACTGGTATTAGGCATACCTGGCTCCCTGCTCCAGGATGGAGCACAGTTTCCCTGCTTCTTCTGTAGCAGAAATGTCAGCCTTTTCAGTCAGACACTGTGGGGGTGGGAGACGAGCCCACCACACTAGTTCCTGTGCAGTAAAGGGCTTCCTTGGGTCAGCAGCAGGGTTCAGTCCCACTACAGTAGATAGGGCGCTCCTGTATGACTGTGGTGATAGTTCAGGCAAAGACCCCGAGAGCAAGAAAAGCAAACTCACATGCAGCTCCATTCCTGGCTCTGGGAGTAGAAAATAATGCAGTTGCCTCCTGAGAGGAGAGCCCTGACACCCTAGACCAGCCACCAGACAGCTAGCTGCCCACCTCCCATGTCCCAGTTTGTGGGCACAGAAGTGGTCCTCCTGCTGACAGCCTTCAGTAGGCAGATGACGTGTGGTGAGTGGAAGTCTGCGTCACTGCCCTAAGTGGCCTCCACTCTCGCTGTTATGGCCACGTCAGCCCATTAGGCAAACACAGGGAGGAGCCTCTGACTTATAGCCACAGGCATCTTGTCCACCTACGGCCAGCCGAGGGCTTCCTGTGTCACAGACACCCTCTGGTGAGCAGTCATTATGGGATGTGTCTATCTTCACATCCTGTGACTCTTCTGACAGGCCCAGTCACACTTCACTGTGACCGGTTTTATTTACACTAGGATGCTGGCCACCTAGATAGTCCCTATCAGTTAATAACTTCAGTGAAAGGAAACTACCCCAGAGCCCCTCTGCTTTTGTCCAAAGTGGGCAAGGAAACTGATCCTCTGAAAGATTCCCTACCCCTCCTGACTGCAGGACAATCCTTGACTGGAATTGTAACCCATCTTCATTTTTGGCTTGTGTCAGAATACCCCTCCATAAACCAGGCCTCCACCTTTACTCCTTCCACCAGGTACTGACGGGGAACTTCCCGTAACCTCATGGGTGCAGGTTCAGAGAGAAACGGGAAGAACTTTGCGGTAGAGGCCAGTGATCCACCTGTCAGTTCTGATACCAAGGCCACTTGGTGTTCGTGGTCAAATACCCATGACTCTACCAGGACTCAGAGTGAGCTAGATGCTGTTTTTCAAGTCAATAAAACAGTGCGCATGCACACACACACACACACACACACACACACACACACACAGACACACACACACAATTTGCTTTACTTTAATAATCCTAGGGCTCTAAAATGTGATTCTTTGACAGAACTTGTATGGGTTCCATGTGGCATCTCTGCCCAACACAAGCATGACTGGTTCTGTGGGGTCGCAAGGCACAGCGACAGGGCAGCTTGCCTGAGCCTGCTGCATGGCTCTTTCTTGCTGCAAACCCTACTGCAAAATGGCAGCTGATGAATTGGCTACCTGACAAATGGGTCAGAGCTCTACAACTCCATGGGGCGCACACTTTCCACAGTGTTCAAACATATGCACCAAGCACCAGCCCTTTCATGTGATGGGAGGTACAAGGCACCACACCCTGCCCCTGCCTTTGACAGGACATGCTGACACGGCTCTGGGCCAGCTGGACCCCAGTGTGACAGCCTCTTGAATATCTGCAGGTCCTGCCTCCCATTCTTCAATGTGACACTGGGACATCTGGGATTCTGACCACCTCCTAAACACTCCATCCAATTAGAAAAATGGCATCAGTACAATCAGATGGCTGTGATGGTCTATGGATATCAAGCTAATCCAAGGTCCCTTTGAACCCTATTATGGCAGGGAACTGAGAGGTAACAGCTCTGGGGACAAAACAAGTAAAGGCACACCACTGTCCTTCATGCATTTTTGGTTTTCCCTACTGATATGAATGGAAAAGAAAATACTTGCTGAGCCATGGCTCCAGACCAGGTGTCAGGGTTCGTGCTGACTCCCTCCAGCAGGACAGGGGAGCGGCAGTCCTCTCAGGACCCTCTCTTCCTGTTACATGTGGGATAACGGGATTTAGTCCCCAGGACCCACCTGGCTTCCGCAGTAGTCAACATGCAAGTGAAGGGGATGTAATAGGCAGGACCACGCTCACTTCCCACATCTATTCACTGTTCAGGTGTCTGGAAGATGCAGTGTTGCTTTGGCTGTACTCTCTGGGGAGAAGGGTAGTAGGCGAGGGACAGTTTCTAGACTTCTACTTAATACCTTTTCCAACAGCCAGAGGGTGGGGAAGCCACCTGATGATGTGATAGCTGCTGTGTGCCTTTTCCCAGTTCTCACTCTGGAGATGGGGAAGTGACCAAGGGCTGGGACCTAATTCCACTTGCCCCTGAGGGCAGAAGTCTCAGGGGGAAACTGCCCTTCACTCTACCTTCCTACTCTCTCATCAGAGGCCCTCAGGACAATCTGGCCTTTAGCCACCAGGGACAATAAGAGCCAGTGTCCAGTAACCTCCTGGATGGTGTGACTTTTCTCAGAGGACTTTGTCTTGGTAAATGCCACAGGTCCTCCTTGGAGAGAGAGTCATGGCATGCACTTTCCTCTAAGAAATGTAGAATCCTCCCCACTTCGCCAACCGAGGGCAGTGAGCCTCTGAAACTGCTCAGTCTAGGAACTGACTAAGAGCGAGACACACACAACCATAAGTCAGGATAGTTTTTCTCTGTATGTGTCAAGCAAAATCCTACAAGGCAGCCATCTATCCCCCAACCCCATCCAGAGTTACTGTCATTACTAATGACTCCCATGGATCACTGAAGTGCTTCTGTAGCTCTGAACCTGCAGCTTGTTATGACACACGTGCCTGCCTGTTTTTGATGATCGGGTGCTTCTGTCCATCTGGGCTCCCATTACCCACAGTGAGATCAGGAAGCTTTCATTATAGCACCTTCCACAGCCTTCCCGGCCTGCAGAGGACAGCCACCAGGAAGTCCTTCAGCATGAAGTGACCTCCCGTCCTATAATACTGCTCTGGTTGGGGGAGTGTCCTCCAGCTTCTCCTTGGAGTAAGTGGTGTACATAGAGTCTCTCTGTCCCTAACATGCCTCCTGCTCTGAGCTTCCAGAATCTTCCCAGTTCCTGCTTCAAGAAAGTTCTGAAATGTCATTTTCGTCCCATGAAACTCACTGGGTCTAAACTTCAATTACCCTTACAGATAATTATAATTATTTCTGAGTGACCAAATTAAAATATTCCCAATACAAGGGGCTGGGGAGATGGCTCAGTGGAATAAGTGCTTCCCTGGCAAGCCCAAGGGCCTGAGTTCAATCCCCGGTTCCACCAAAAAAAAAAAAAAAAAAAAAAAAAAAAAAAAAATCCCAATCCAGCTAGAACACCATATCTGTGAACAAGCCGAGCTGAGTCATAATTTTCCCCTTGGTTTAAGTTCTTGCAATACTGACACAAATTGACAAGGCCTTACAGTCTTTTATTGTATAGACTATTGACTTAGGATATGGACCTTGGACTTCTCCTCTGGGCTGGGCTGGAGCCCTGGCTGTGGCTTAGTGGCAGTAGGGATGACAAAGGAGCACATATGCTGTGAACCAGTATCCCAAATACCAGCCCTAAGAGGCTTTGATGAAGAAACAGTACTCAGAACATCAGGAGGGGCTTCCATTGCTGGCAGTGGGGATTCAGGGAACTTTGTGGACTGAAATTCACAGCTCCATTCATGTTGTTCCACTGTCTGTACCCCATGTCTCGGTGTGTCATCGCTGCCCTGTCAGCACCATTCTTTACTATCAGAGGCTGTCAGCCCCCAGGTGTGGGTCTCGGTCACTTTCCACCCTTACCACCAGGACACGCAGAACTGCTGAGCTGTCACGCAACCCTTCTGTTGTTTGTGTGTCCTTGATTACGTGGCCATAATAAATTTCTCTTTCCTTATGTATATTTATGCATAATGGTGAGAGACGGGCTGCACATATGATGGTATGTGTCGTGTAGCCTAATGATGTAGTGAAGTATAAGTCATACAGCCATGTAACTGCCTAAGACCATGCTTTCTAGAATGTACCCCTGCTGTTTGGTGACTTACGACTGTAACCACATGCTCTCTTGGGCTAAGGTGAGACCAAATGCCTCCACTATTATTATAGTGAGTATCATAGCTAAGTGTTGCAGTTGTGCACGATCCCAAGTCTGGCTGGGATCCAACCCATATATACCCCATCCTGTATGACCATCAGCGATCAATTTTTCTTTATCTTGTTTCCCTCAGCAAGAGAAGTTGCCCTGCTATTGCACAAATATAGTACTAAATTACTCCATAATCATGATTGGAGTTTCTACTTTCAAGGATATTCTTGGCATGATTCAGGGACCCCATCTAGTCAATTTTGGGGCGATTTGAGAGGTGTCTTGGTTACTTTTACTTGTTTCTGGGACAAAATACCCAATACCCCAAATTAAGGAAGGAAAGGTTTATTTAGCTCACAGTTGATGGAGGTTTCAGTCTATATTGGGCTGGCTCCCATGAAGAGTGTCACATGGCAGAGAGCAGAAACTCATGGCAGCACAAATCAGCGAAGAGCAAAGGAAAAAGCAGCAGCTGTGGCTTCTACCCAGCCTCTCTCTCCTCCTTATATTAATAACAAATTACCCTGGGGCTGGGGGTGTAGAATCCACACAATGTCCATGCTCTCCTCTTGCACAGGATGAAGATGTTTACAAACCAGGATTTCTATCTCTCTTATTCTGAGGTCACTTCTCAGAATAAACTTCTGAACTTCCCAAGTTGACACAATGTATCAACCAGTACAGGAGGGCCTTGTTCACACTGGCAGGGGTGCCATACAGAATAAGGCAGTGGTTAAGGCTAATGGTAGCAGAACTGTTACCTTCCCAGGTCCAATGGGTTTCAGAGATTTCAGGAGCCCAGAAGAAAAGAGTTAGTTGCATCCAAAGAAGCAATGAATTTGACCCAGAGCCCAGGCCCTGTGTGTGAGTGAGAACACTGGGGCCCACTGGCTCCTTTTTCAATTCAGAGCCCAGGTCAGTGAGAACACCTGAGGCCCTCTGGATCGTCATTGGACCCAGGCCCTGTGTGTGAGTGAGACTACCTGGGGCTGTTGGTTCCTCTTTAGAGACAGTGCCCAGGCCCAGCATGTGAGTGGAGCTTCCAGCATCAGACAGGCCCTGTGTGGAACCCTGGGGCAGAACTCTTTGCAGAGAGGCTAGAGGCAAGATTCACCCAGCTGATCCAGAAGCAGAACAATTTGCCAGAATGGCACAGAGTTCAATGCCAAGGGCTACAGCAGAAAGAACTGAGGAACAGCAGCCAGACCCGAGCCACACCCACCTGGATGAATTTGAACTTGGTAGATCTAGACTAGGTGCTAAGGTAATAACTCTATCTAAGCTCTACACCAAAGGTCAGAAGACAGTGCTATACAAAATGACAAAGAGAAGAGCAAAATGCATTCTCAGGCCTCAAGCCCACCCAGAACAAATGCAGGAGACAACAGCATAGTAGAAATTGGAAATCACACACCTGAAATCTCTGAATAACAGCATCTGATGTAAGGAAACAACTGCAGGAAGGTATAGAGGAAATCAGATCAGAAATAATTTCTGAAGCAAAAAAGAAATGATAATTATAATGAAAGTACTTCTAAAGAAGATACTGATTTAAAAAATAGAGGAGAATAGAAACATGATGAAATCTTTGAATGAGCAATATAGGAAAAAAAATAGAATGCATGAAGCAGATTCAAAGTGCTATACAGGAAATTGAAACCTCAATCACAAGCTGGCAAAACTGTTTGAATGAAAGTGAAAATAGACTTTCAGATCTTGGAGACACCATTGCAGCTAGTGAAAAAGTAAGAAAAGATCTCTTAGAAACAACTGGGATGCAGGAAAAAGTAATTCAACATCTGCAAGATGATGAAAAGATGAACAATGTAAGACTAATAGGCATCAGTGAGGAAGGAGTCAATACAAATGATATAAAAAAAATGAATATGGACAGAAGGAATAACAGAAAACTTCCCAAATATGAGGAAACAATCTGACATTCAGGTAACTAAAGCATATAGAACTCCAAATGGCATCAACCCAATTAAAAACACACCCAGACATATAATAATCAAGATCACAGAAATTCAGCACAGGAACAGTATACTAAAAGCTGATAGAGAAAAGAAACGTCACATCTGAAGGAAAACCCATGAGAATGACAGCAGATTTCTCTTCACAAACCATCCAGTGAAGAAGAGAATGGAGCAAAGTACTGCAAGTCTTGCAAGAAAATAAATTCCAACCCAGACTGATATACCCTGCAAAACTCCTTTTCAGGGACCGGGGAGATGGCTCAGTAGAATAAGTACTTCCCTGGCAAGCACAAGGGTCTGAGTTCAATCCCCAGTTCTGCCAAGCAAAACAAAACAAAAGAGAAAAAAAAACAAACAAAAAAAACCTCTTTCAAGTGTAATGGAGAAGAGAAATACTTCCATGACAAAGAACACCTAAAAAATTTCATGATGACAAAGCCAACCCTACACAGACTACTAAAAGATATTCTAGGGAGTGATCAAAATGACCAGAATTCCATGAATAAGAGTGGAAAGAACCCACCAAATAGGGCAAACAATTAAACACAGGAGAAAAAGAGGCATACGAAAGCAGTCTTTCAATTATTCTTTTGTATACAGCAGTAAAGTATTTCCACCAATAGACTTTACAAATGGATTTCTCCTGCACCCTATGGAGCATGAGTCTGTCCAGGTCTACAGGTGGATATCAAGGAAATAGTGGCTCAGTCCCACAAGTGACACCTGGCCACCAGTAAGCATCAGGGACACTGTCCATGTCCACGATATACTAGAACTTTGTGAGGTATCCTATCCTGAAGCTGTTAGATGTGCCGGTCCTATATTTGCCATTCCAGTATTTATGTTACGTTTTATTCTTAGTAATTCTTTACTATCATGAAAACTTTTTTTTTTTTTTTTTTTTTTTTTTTGAGACAGGATCTCACTATGCAGTTCAGGCTGGCCTTAAGCTCGCTTTGTAACTCAGGCTGGTCTCGAACTCACAACAATCCTCCTGCCTCAGCCTCCTGAGTGCTGGGATTACAGGCATGTGCCACCACGCCTGGCTTGAAAACTTTTTCTTAGTTGAATTGTTTGGAAATGTTTAATTTTTAATTAATTAATATTTAACTAATGTTCTAAATGTTGTTTAATCTTAATTTTTGTTTTAAGATTTATACTGTATCTTTGACTTACAATCTACTTATAAGATATGGTATGATATTTTCTCCTAGTATTAGAAACTTTAAAAAGTAATTTCCATTTTCCATTGACTTTATATTACTTCTTCCTTGTCTTTTATACACACACACATGAAAGAAATATGTGTATAACCTGACATAAGATTGATACTGGTTTGCAGAAATCTTCAATGATCTTTTCAATGGATTCTTCTAGTATATTTTACATAGTCCTGAAGAACTACCATTTTCAGAGCTCTTTATTCTTTATCTAGGACCATACAGCAACTTCTCTTGACTTCTTTATTATGCTCTTTGTTATTTTCTATATGCTACCTCTGGAGGTATTAAAATATTTTGAGTTTGTATAACTGGAAAATATTTTACTTTTAGTTTTCAAAGGTATGTTTTCTAAGCATAAAATGAGGATAGATCTTTTTTGTTCTTTCAGTCATTTTGATTAGTTAGTCTAGTTTCTTATACACTTGTTTTTTTTTTTATTCTAATGTGGAATAAGATGCTATTTAATTTTGTTCTTCCATAGCTAATATTCTTTTTATGTATGCACTTTAATGATTTTTTTCTTTGCAATTAGTTTTGGACAATTTCATTTTTATGTATTTTGGTATGACTTTATTCAAATTTCTTGTTGAAAGGTTCATTTTGCTTGGAAATGTGCTATAATTTCAACTAAATTCAGAAATTTTAAATCTTTAAATATTTATTGCCTGTCCCTTTCTAGTTTGAGAATTCTAATTATATGAATATAAGTTTCTTGATTTTGGTACAGAATGAACTATTATATGACTGATGTATAAATTCTTCTTCATTTTCATTTTGGACAATTTTCATTGTTCTATTCATTTAAGTTTGTAAATAATTTATTTACAATGTGCAATCTATTATTAATCTGATACTATGTATCCATTTCAGAAACATTTCTCTAAGATTCACTGTCTATATCTTATATCTTTCACACTTTAATATTTGTATATGATTTTAATATGCTATATAATTATTGATTTTCAATAAAGTTAATGAGGTAAAAAAAAGAAGCAGTGACTCTGATGAAAGGACACAACCAGCATCCTTGTTGAGGAGAATTCAGGAGCTAGAAATCCAAGGTCATGTCCTCTGGCCTTGTAGTGTCTTGTAGGGTTTCTGACTGGCCAATTCTAGCAGGACCCAGAGGCACAAGAGCTCTTGGATGCTGTCTGCAGGAGTCAGCCTCCCAGGCCTAGAAAAGCAAGAAGGGGCAAAGAGGGGGTGTGGGTGAAGGACCTAGGTGTGACTTCTCTCCATCGCAGGCAGGAGGCAGGGCGCATGCAGACTGTTCTGACCTAACAGATGGAAAAATGCTTCTTTGGAGCAGCTGGAGGGAGCATCTATGGAGAGAAGACTGCAGAAACCAGGGGTGCAGGGTGCATGCTGATGTGGGATACCTGCCCAGAAGGCCAGGGCCATCACACCCAGCTGACAGGCAGGTCTGGACCCAGACCCTGGGCCCACATCTCCACGGTTAGTCTGGGAGATACCCTAGTTTTGGAGCCCGTCCACCACGCATCTATGCACCTTTCACCTTGGATATCCAGAGACCTCTGGAGACTATCTAGGCCCCAGTCTGGCATTGTAGCCTGCTGTCCATCCAACATCCATGGCCAGAGCCTTATCTCCACAGTTAATCTGAGCAGAGTCACCCTTTAGCCAGATTCTGTGTCCAGGCATGCAGGCCACTCTCAGTAGTAGCTTTGACAGAAGAAACAGCAAGGTGGTCACAGAGACCTGAAGAGAGGACTTCAGGCAGGAAGTAGCAGGTGACTGCGCCTGTAGTATCTGTGGCAGTTCACCAGCTAGAGAGGAGAGGAAGATGCACGAGAGGGCAGGATCCCCATGTGTCTGGAGGCTCAGAGAATGCCCTGCTTCCTGTGGATGGGAACAAGGAAGGGGAAAAGGCTGGAGGAATCTTCAAAACCAGATGAAAAAGGGCTTTAAATACCAACCCTAGGGAATTAGATCTTACCTTGAAGAGAAGGGGTAGGTGTCTGGAAGGAGATGGAGCTCAATTTGCATTTTCCAGATGTTGCAATTGTACTCATTTATGGAAGAGGAAACAGATTCAGGGCAGGTAAGTAACTTGCACAAGGTGATGCAGGTATGTAAGACACACGTCATATGTTTTCAGAGCATGCATGTTAGCTCTTCAGACTCTTGGGCAGACAAATAGAGTGGTGTTATGCTTAGCCACCTAATGATGGAAAACCATCTTCAACAGAGAGGCCTAATTACAGAAATCACCATTCATCATGCTCAGGAACGTGCGGTCTAGGCAGGGCTGGGCAGAGAAGCATGTCTTGGGCCATGTGCCCCATGCTGAAGCTGGCTGAGGCGAGGTGTAAAAGGGAATGTCCAGGGCTAGGTTGCAGTTCCCAGGAAAGATGCTCAGGTGGCAGGAAGGATGCTCCTCGGCCCTGGCAGAAACTGAGAAACAGCCAAGGGATTAAGGCTGGGCCGAGCAAGTGGCAGGCGATGCTCTGGTGAGTTCTAGGGGATGATTCCACTTTGTTCTCTATATTTGGGATTCCTCCAGGGGTGTTAAAGGCCATTGCCTATTCTCCCAGAAAAATAGGTACTTTTGACTGAGAAAAGGAGGTTTAAGTGGCCTCTGTGCCAAGTCATCGAAAGGGAGGCATGCCCATGGGATCACCATCCACACTTGCACAGCTCCACTGCTGAGCTCTACTGCATTGTGGGGCTGCTTGACTGTTAATGTTTCCACCTTGTTGGGTGAGAAACCTGCCTCACTCTGACCTCAGCATCCAGGTCCTTGTTCCACACTCTCTGTCTACTCCTCTCTCAGCTCCACATGGCCGAGGAGCAATAGAGGGCAAGGGCAAATGACATCTGTGGAGCCTTCATAAACATGCAGTGTCTGGCGTGACTTAGGACCCTTGTAGATGATTGGCATGTAATGCCCCATGTAATCATGACATTCCCACATGACAGGATGAACTTTCTCTGTATTGTTTTCTCTTCTTCTTCTCCCTCTTCTTCTCCCTCTTCTTCTCCCTCTCCCTCTTCTTCTTCTTCTTCTTCTTCTTCTTCTTCTTCTTCTTCTTCTTCTTCTTCTTCTTCTTCTTCTTCTTCTTCTTCTTCTTCTTCTTCTTCTTCTTCTTCTTCTTCTTCTTCTTTTTCTTCTTCTTTTTCTTCTTCTTTTTGTGGAACTGGGAATTGAACTCAGGTCCTTGCACTTGGTCAGGGAAGCAATTATTCCACTGAGCCATCTCCCCAGCCCCCTCCTGTCTTATTTTCCCCTGGATCCCCAAGACCCTGTGTGACCACACATTAGACATACAATAATATGTGTTCAATTGTTATCTTCATTTTGCTGGTGAGAAAACAATAAAACATAGAGGTGATTACCTGCTGCAGATCACATAGCCCTCAGGTAGCTGCAATGGCATTTAGAACCAGAGTTCAGTTCCAAACTTAATACCAATTTGTGTGTTGCTTTTTAAAATATTATGTGAACCATCTCCTTATCTTTTCTTCCCCAGGAAACTATCTTCTAATCTTTGCCTGCTCCTTGAGGAGATAAACAGTGAGATGATATAAGTGGCAATGCTATGGCATGGTGGAATGTTCTCACTGTGCCTGAACTTTGTTGTTACATCGCAGTGGGAGGTTCAGAGGCCCAGAACCTTATTTCCTTCTTTATTCATTGATGTGCACCAAAAGTCAAGTCTGGCATATATTATATCCATATCTGATACATAACAAACTAGGTAACTTCATGGATAAAGGGCTGAGGTTCAGAGACCTTTAAAAACTCTCCTTAGGTGGCAGAATTAGGAAATGACAGTGCTCTGATTTAGAGCCGATCTCTCTGCTTCCAAACACTGATTATACCAAAGTGTTTGGCTCCTCTGTGTTTTGTTTTCTTCATCAGTTGCACAGGATCTTAAGTATAAGGGCTTCTGTGCAGACAAAGAATACAGTGGGTGTGAAGGGGCCCTGCAAAGAGGAGAGAGACACACATGGGGGCCTTCTCCATTTCCTTCTCTGTGTCAGATGTCTATGCAGAGCCTGGTGCAGAGCAGGAGCTGGGAGTGCTGTGCTGAGAGTGGGAGATGCCTACAGGACAAGCGTGAAATTGGGAGAGAGGGGTTGGATGTAAGGAAGGATAGATGGGGGTTAGGTGGGTCAGTGGGTGGTTGAGTGGGTGAGTGGAGAGAAAGTTGGATGGGGGATGGGTGTGTGGAAAGGTGGATGGGTGGGTAGGTGGGAGGGTGGGGAGATGGGTGGCAGAAGGTCAGATGGGTGGATGGGGTGGTGGATGCGTGGGTGGAACAATAAATAGGTAGATGAATCATAGTCTGGTAGGTAGGCAGATAGGCAAAGAGGAGGTTGCTAATGGATGGAAATGCCTTTTTGAAGAAAAAGAGCATGGCGTCTGATTAGCTTTAGTCTTTAGCCAGCAGAGGGCACCAAGGCTCCAACAACTGGCTTTGCTAGCATGCTTGGCAGTGAAAAGCCTCCTGCAGGGAAGTGCACCTGTAGTCTGACCTGACTTTGCCTGCAGCTTGTTGGCATCTCTGGCAGCTGAAAAGGTCAAGACACAGAGGACCAGCTAGAGTCCATGGGGGACAGGGGCAAGACGTAAAGAGCTTAGCAACAGAGCCGTAACCACCACCTGTATGGTGGTTCAAAGAAAGGGTTCACACCCAGACCCTGCTTCCTTTTATGAAACAGAGAAGCACTGCACCTTCTGTACTAGGACTAGATGAGAGGCAAGGTCGGGGTACCTGGTGTACTGGAGGCCCTTGACATTACAGGTGAGGTATTTGGGACCATGTGACCACCCACCCCAGCCACCAATCAGTATGAAGTGAGATGCAAAGGCATTAGCTTCTGAGGAGCCCAATGAGAACAGAAGGAATTACACAAGAAGGGAAGCAGTCTCTGAGGGATGAAGATGAGCAGAGGGAGGGGACAACTGCTGGGAGGCCAGGAAGACTGAGGAAGACCAGGAGGCCTCTTCAGTGAGCCCACCCTGCCACCAATGGAGACCCAAGGCATGTGCACCACCCACCCGGAGCCCCAGGTACAAGCTGGCGATGTGGAAAGTTAATAGCTTAATGTGGAACTTGACTTTCACCTCCCCAGTGGCTGGGTGTGAATTTGCTATCTTGAAAAGTGTTAGGAGGTTGAGTTTTCCCTTGGGTGGTTATTTTGTATGCTGCTGTCATTCCCAGTTTCTGCCAGGGATTTATCACTGGGACGAGGCTTGGCTGATCTGCCTCAGAAGGAACTTGTGGGCTCAGGATGTTCTTTTCAGAAGTACACACCCAACTCCACATGGCTTCAGAAAACAAGTGGAGCAGGGCACGGTGACACATGCCTGTGATCCCAGGACTCTGGGAGGCCAAGGCAAGATGAAAAGTTGTGCTCAGCCTGGACAACCTAGAAACTTAGAACTTGTCTCAAAATTTAAAAAATGTAAAAAGGCATAGGGCTATAGGTCAGTGTGAAGGCCCTAGGTTCAGTCCCTACTTATCCCATTCCAGGGCACCAAAAAGTAACCTTGAGCTGAGTGGCTACGCTGAGCAGTGGGAATGATCAGCCTGGCCCAGAACAAAGCCAAGAGGGCTTCAGGTTGTGAGCTGGGTCCTCTGGCTTGTTGAGAGCAGATCTGGAGAGTGGCTGAATACACAGAAAGATTCTTTCGGTCTGTTCTTTTTCTCTTCAGGCAGCGTCTGGACCTACTGAAGTGCTACAGGCCACTGTAGGGACAAGCCAGTCGCAGCACCCTGGTCTACACCCTCTCCTGGTAGGGCTGTAGCCAATACTACCTTTGCCCTTCAACAGCCCCAGCGCAGCGCTCCTCATCCGGAGCCAGGCAACACCTCCTGACACCGGCAGTCTGCCCTTCTGCCGCCGGCAGTGCCTGCTTGGGCTCCCTATCCCAGGTTCAGGCAGCACCTCTGTGTTCCTCGAGCATCCTGTTCGCTAATCCAGCTGGTGGAGACACCACCCCTGTGTAGCTGCAGAATTTGTGTGCTCTGGTGCCAGCAGGCAGGGATGGCACCGTGTCTGTGGATTTCGCCCAGAGCCAAGAGCAAGACTGAACCCACAGCACTGACACTGGGGCATGGGAGAGTCCACACCAGCCCAGTATAGCAGAGCGGCTGGGTAGGGAGCCAGGAAGGAGGCAGGTCCTTGACTGTGCCGATAAACACCAGCCAGGACCTTCACACAGGCTGGCCTGTCACAGCTTACTCTGACACCTAGGGCCACTTTTGGAAATCTTGCTTTCTTCAGGGCTGCCACATGGCCCCACCCTGAAAATGCCAGACCAGGAACTCTGACTCCAGTGCACTTCCTGTTCGGATGGTGGGTCTGACATATTTTATTTCTCTTGTGCCTTTTCCAGGACCAGGGCCAGCTGCCAATGGCCTGCTCCCACAGGCCAGCTCCACAGCTCCCCACATGCCAATTCTTCAAACATGAGTTGTCACAGTAGGTAGAGGATCATAAGGGAGGGTCAGATTTGTATGCTGGGCTGTGAGTTCTGCTTCTGACTTTCCTGTGCCCTTAGGAGCTTGAGTCTCCCCACCTGTGAGAGGACACCATGCCGATCTCCTGGGTAGCCATGAGGTTGGTGTAGGGTGGCAGGCATATCTGGTACTGTGGATGCCTAGCAAGTGTCTGCCAGATATGGATCCTGGGAAATATGGGCACAGAATGTGAGGTGCCGACTCTGTGGGCTGGATGGGGATTAAGCCAGCTTCAAAGCCTTGGGTGGAGCAGAATTCTCCCCAAGCTGAGTCTTATTCTGCATCTGCATGGGGAACATTCCAAGGGCCAGGCTGGGACTGGAAGCTTGCAATTAGGGTTGGAGTAGACTTCCAAAGAGGGGAAGCAAGCTTCAGGCACCTGCAGCTGTGTCCAGCTGTGTGTGTGCACGTGGACAAATGTGGGTGCACACACAGGACAGGGTTGCTTGTGGCACTAATGCCTGCTTTCAGAGGTGGACCGTGGAGCATTTCCACCATCGGAGTGCCACATCTGACTTTCTGAAGACAGAGGCAGCCAGCTGGGCCCAGCATGTTTCCTGGAGTCAGACTTGTAATTGCTGTTCCCATCACAGGGAGGAGCCTGGCTCTGCCAGGGCCCGCGTGGCGTCAGCTCCCAGCTCCCATTCCTCAGTGAAGGCACGAGCAAGGAGAGTTCCAAGTAGGGGTGGGGAGAAGGACAGGGAGCAGGAACCACTGGTGTCAGGAAAGACTGAGGCTGTGATGATGGAGGAGGTGAGGGTCAGAGATCCAGCGGTAGTGAGGCAAGAGGCAGGAGATGGAATTCAGAGCAAGGCTGTCAGTCAGGGAAGAGGCAGGAAGCCAGAGAGGAGGGCAGAAAAGAAACAGATATAGTTACAAACAAGAGAAACAGAAAAGGAGAGAGAAAGAGGTTCAGAGAAGAAAATTTAAGATGTGAAGTAAATGATGGGTGATGGAAATAGCAGTCTTGAAAGGGGGAAGGAGAGTGAAAGAGCATGAGAGGCAGAGAGATAAGTGTGACAGAGACACAGGAGCAAATTAGAGGATGTGTGTCAGGGACCGCAGGCTGGATCAGGTGGAGCCAGCAGGGGTCTGAGGATCCACCATGGCCAGTCCTTTCCTTACTTTCCAGATGGGAAAGCTGAAGCCCCACAGATCAGTGGCAGAATCAAATGATAAAGATGGCGAAAGAAGAAACTTCAAGGAATAATGAGAGATGGACAGAAAGCTCCAAAGGTAGAGAAAGAAGAGATAGAGAGGGGAGAGGGCCAGGCTAGCAGGGAGGAAACCCAGATGTCCAGCATGTTGCCCCTCCCTGTCCAGGGGCACTGCCAGCCGCCAGCAGTCTCTGGGGCCTCCTGCCTGCCCCAGGGTAACATGATCACTCACGCAGGATTTCCATGTGTGGGCTTTGCCATCTTGCCCAGCAATGTGGTGCTCAGCTCCCTTCCCAGGAGAAATGGGATGAGAAGGACACAGCCTGGAGAGGGCACTAAGGAGTGCCAGCCATGGAAGTCACAACCATGCGCCACAGAGGTGAGGATCCCCACCTGAGACCACCCAGCGCAGGGCATCAGTGCTGTGATGGCGAGGGTACAGACAATGATGTGCAGCTCCCAGCATGCTCAGGACCGTTGGAAACTTGACTTGAGAAGGCACAGAAAGAAACAGACTATTGCATGGGAGAAGAAGGACCTCAAGTTAAGAGTCCCATCTCAAAATGTATTTCTAGCATTCCAAGGGTTCAGTGAAAGTTTTAAGTTGTGTTTTCATTGAATCAACAATATAAGAGCTCTGTCCCATCATAAAAACAAATGATTTTATTTTCAGTGACAATTCAAAATTAAAAGACACTTTCATAGAATAGGACACAACTCTGTGAAGTCAGTGTTACTGGTGAAAGACTGAGCATTGAAAGGGTTGGACCCCTGTCTATTTCCCCTGTGTCAAGTCCGGGGGCTGCAGGGGCTGTCAGAGAACAGGCAGGGTGAGGAGGTGGCCACACACAGGGGGCAGTGGTAGTGATGGAAATGTACTTACACGTGAGTTAATGAATGCAACCGATCAGACAGTACAGTGAAGGTTAAGGATGTTAAACTATCTATTATAGTGAAAGACACACTGCTATCAATCCCCCTCAAAAATCTGATTTCTTCCTTTCTTTGCACACACTTACCTCTTCATCCCGGTCACTTCCTGAAGCAGTTCTTGCGGTCCTCTTTCATGAGTATCATCTTTCCTTGTGCTGTTGTGGATGTTGGTTTATTCTGAATTGAGTCAAAAACCAAACCTATGAAGGTCATTTAGACTTTGGAGGAAAACCACAAATCTCACAGTGCCAGATCCAGTGAATAAGGTGGATGAGAAAGAACACACTGCAATGCTTTTGCAAGCCTGCTTTTCTGTCAGCTGGTGCTAAGAAGCAGCGTTTCATATGTATTTACAGTCATGCCTCATGAAGATATTCATGAAAGTATGCTTCCAGAGCTACTTCAGAAAGTGGTAAGGAGAGTGAGCTAAGTGCATTCAAATCAAGGAGAAACATTTTGAGGGGAATTAATAATGTGTCTTTTAGTATAATCATTGAAAAATCTAAACATTCACCCGCTCTTGCATATCAAAATAATAGAAGCCATCCTCTCCCCGTAAGGGAAGAGAGTTTCTTTTTCTTTTTCTTTCTTTCTTTCTTTTTTTTTTTTTTTTTTGAGGAACTGGGGATTGAACTCAGGCCCTTGTGCTTGCCAGGGAAGCACTTATTCCACTGAGCCATCTCCCCAGCCCCCAAGGGAGGAGAGTTTCAAGTATGAAAAAAATGAAAAGAACCACCCCAGTGGTGTTGGATTTGCATTGGCTGTGGCATGAACTCATGGGGACAGGTGCTCTCTGGCTCTTTCCACTGAGAAGGCTCAAAGCCATGAGCATTCGGATTGTGTCTTCTGAAAGGAGCAAGAGCCTCTGGTAGAAATGGCTGGTTGCAGACCTGGCACAGGAAAGTACAAAAGCCTGGAATGGAAAAAACTTGCTGTGCCACAAAGGAAGGGCATGTCCAGAGACTAGGGGCCATGTTAGTAAGACCTAGAAGGTAGTGTGGGAATTCCCACAGGGCCAATCTGGGCCTCTCTGTGCATCAAAATAAATAATGACGGTAACAGATTTTTTTTAAGTCCTTGAATAAAGTAAGAAACCATGAATCCAAAGTGGCAGAGAGGAAGGAAGGGAGGAGGGAACATTTGAGGACCATGGGATATTTATACAGTCTCAAAATACCTCTCCAAGGAATACTTATTATTGTGAGAGAGGGGTCATTTTCTGTGGTGACTGTGATGTGGAGAATTCTGGCAGGCACGCGAGGACCCAGAGACTAAAGTGCACATCCTTAGGGATGGGACAAGTGGAAATCACATGACAGGACGCAGTGCGAACATGGAAGATCCCCAGGTCAGTGGAATCATGCACAGATGACAGACAAACCATAAGTGAAGGGTGCTATAGTGGTTGATACACTGTGTCAATTTGAGAAGTAGTAACTAAATTGCCTCAGAAATTCCACACCCTAGGGAATTGGAGACCCCACCTTAGAGTGACTCATCACTTAAAGGCTACAAAAAGAAATTGAATAAAGATGGAGGAGGAGCTCAGGTCTTCACATTCAGTGGGGAAGGAAGGGAGAGAGGCTGGCTAGGAGCGGGTCACCCCTCCCTTTGCTCTTTGCTGTTTTCTACCCCAGGAATGGCTGTTCTCCACCATGTGATACTTTGCCTTGGAGCCAGCCGGATATGGACTGAACCTTCACTAACTGTGAGCTAAATGAACATTTTCTTCCTTAATTTTGGGTGTTGTGTATTTTGTCCCAGCAATGAGTGAAAAGTAACTGAGACATGCATTCTACAGAAAATAGCCTTGTCATCTTTAAGACCATGAGAGCCAAGGCACTGCTTTGCAGGAAGGAGACCAAGACTTGACAACTCCAGACTCCACACAGCAGCTCTTGGTTAGAGAGGACAATAATGGGGCAACTGCAGAAACCTGCATGGGGCCTCAGGGGCAGATGCAAGCAGTAGACCCATGTTTGGTTCCTGATTTTGATGATCCTACTGTGACTATATAGGGGAAGGCCTTGGTAGAAAACACTAGAATATTTGTTCAGGAAAAAATAAATAAATTCTGTATATTTTACTTGTTAGATACGAACCCACACAATCAACCAGACAAGGTGTTCTGACATCATTGGGGGCATCAAGCAGGCTGGCTGTCTAGTGGACCAAGACAGCAGTGAACAAAGAGAGGACAGGAGACTTTATAGGATCT
Source organism: Ctenomys sociabilis (assembly GCA_004027165.1). NCBI lineage: Eukaryota > Metazoa > Chordata > Mammalia > Rodentia > Ctenomyidae > Ctenomys > Ctenomys sociabilis. The sequence goes on from PVKA01000216.1 coordinate 225,480, forward strand.
TTTAGGGAGGGGTATTGCAGGCTGGAACAGGTGAGGGAGCGCTGATCTTGGCAGGGCTACCTGGTCTGAGGGGGACCTTCAATGTTAACAAAGGAGAGTTTCTGTGGTTGCTTGCCCAGGTCAAAGTCAGGTAGACTTGTTCTGCGGTTTTGGGTTTGGCTCTGTGTGGGGTCAAGGGGGAGAGAATTTGGGGCAGAGTGCCTGGGAAACTTTGAATCCTGACCTATTACTACTTGCAGTTTTCTGTACATTTGAAGTCTTTAATTTTGTAAAAATCTGCCCACAATTGAGACTCTCATGATAAAGAGCTTTTCATATGAGTGATAACAAACATTCAAGGAATAAATAACCCCTAATTTGTATAACTTTATCATATCAACATCAAAGATAATGTGGTAAAGGAAAATTCCGAGTTTATGGAATAAACATTTTATGCAAAAGTCTCAAATACAACATAAGTGAAATCTAGGGCACCAAACCCCAAGACCTATAATTTGTTTTTGTTTTATTGAGACAGGATTATATTCTGTAATTCATGAGAACATTTTTTTTTAATGGAAGAGTCTACAGGGTATTCAGGATCTCACTAGATAGGACTTGTAGTGATCCACTGCCTGTTTACAGCCTCCCAAGAGCTGGGATTATAGGCATGTGCCACCATACCCAGTCTCAGTTGGCATTTCAGCATGTCCCAGAAGTAGAGCCTGGCCCTGTTCTGTAATTCAGGCTAACTTAGAACTCACTATTAGCCCAGTCTGCCTGGAGCTTGTGGAGAGCCTCCTGCCCCATGATTTGGAACGCTGGGGCCTTTCTTGAGTGTCAGTGACCAGCTCTCTCCCTGCCTTCTCTCTTGCCCTGCAGCAAAGGGTATGGTAGCTCATTGGCTTCTTGGGCCAATAAGGAAACTCACTGGGAGGGAGAGAGAGCACAAGAAGGGAAAGCCTGAGGCCTGCACACTTCCTGGAGGTCCATCCAGGCTACCCCAGTGCTGCCTGCTTGGGACTGTTCGCAGGGAGATGAGCTAGGCTCCTCTTATGCTACACAAGCTATTACTTTGAGTTTTTTTTTTTTTTTATCATTCACAGTCCCAAATCTAGTCCCAATTTATATTTAACAGTAACAGATTAAAGGAGAAAACTAATATTTGATTGATAAAGTTCAATATCCATTCATGATTTAAAAAAAAAAACTCAGCAAATTTGGAAGTTGAAACCTTTCTTGACTTCATAAAGAATACTTACAACCTCCCCAAAGGAACCACCATATTCAATAGTGAATTAAAAAAAAATCCCTTTAAAACCCAGAGGACAAGAATGCCTACCATTAGGGCTTCTATTAAATTCTATTATGAAGCATCTAGTTGGCAAAATAAGGAAAATGAATGAGATTGAATAAATATATAAAAGGGAAAAATAAAACTCATTGTTTGCAGATGATGTAACTGTCTATATAGATTCTACAAATAATCTACAAATCATTAAAATATTAGTTTAGCAAGATGCATGCCTATCAGATAAAAGCAGTTGCATTTTTATATATTAGCAACATAAAGTTCAAAAACATAATTTTAGTCAGGTGTGGTGGTGCATACCTGTAATCCCAGCACTCAGGAAACCGAGGAAGGAGGATTGCTGCAAGTTCAAAGCCAGCCTAAATCACACAGCGAGTTCAGGGAAGGCCTAAACTAGTGAGACCCTGTCTAAAAAAATAAAACAAGGCTGGGGAGATAGGTTGGTGGCCTAAGCACCTGCTTGGCAAGCACAAGATCTGATTTGATCCATGGTGCCATGCTGGCCCTAGAACCCTGGGAACACTGTGCAGCCCCAAAACCAGATGCAGGCCTGTAATCCTAGCACTGAGGAGGCTGAAACAGGAGGATCACTATGAGTCTGAACTGTGTAGTGAGACCTTATATCAACAAGTTAAAAAAAATAATCCTTCAATACTCATGTGTTTTTTCATAAAAGATATATTTACATTCAGGCATGGGTTTACACCCTATAATCCCAGATACTCAGGAAGCTAAGACAAGAGGATTATAAATTTGAGACCAGTGTAGGCAACTGAAGGAGACTTTAATCTCAAAATTAAAAAAAAAAAAGGGCTGGAAAAGTAGTGCAGTGGTAGAACATGCTAGCTCAATTCTCAATATCCTCCTCATAACTATTTGTGATACACTTTAAAAGAAATATAACAATAAACAGGCAAGCCTCTATGTGGAGAAAGATTTTAAATTTATTAAAATGATCAATTGATTATAGTGTCAAATAAGAGATTTATAGATTCCATGTCTTTCCAGTCAAAATTTTGGGGGAATTTTGTAAATCAGAGACTTAAAAAAAAAGAAAAGAAAAGAAAAGAAGAAGATCAAGGGCCACCCAGATAGCTCAGCAGATTAAAGCACCTGCTTAGGCACCAGCCTGCTGTGCCAGCCCTGCCCCTGGGGCATGCTGAGATGGCAAGTGAGACAGGGCATGGTGGCATGCACCTGTAATCCCAGTGCTTGGGAGGCTGAAAACGGGAGGGTCACTATGAGTTTGATCTGTGTAGTGAGAACCTGTAAACCCTATATTAAATACATGAACAAGAAGAAGAATGAGAATAAGAAGAAGAGGAAGAAGAAGAAGAAGAAGAGGAAGAAGAAGAAGAGAAGAAGAAGAAGAAAAGAGAAGAAGAAGAAGAGAAAAAGAAGAAGAGAAGAAGAAGAGAAGAAGGAGAAGAGAAGAAGAGAAAAAGAAGAAGAAGAAGAGAAGAAGAGAAGAAAAAGAAGAGAAGAAGAAGAAGAAGAAGAGAAGAAGAAGAAGAAGAAGAAGAAGAAGAAGAAGAAGAAGAAGAAGAAGAAGAAGAAGAAGAAGATGAAGACGATGATGATCAACAAAAGATCAAGATACCAAACCAAGGCTAGGCAGCCTGTCCTCCATGCTACTGAGACTGTCATAAGTCATAGAAATTAAGGCAATGTGGTTTTGAGGTGGGTGACAAATAGCAAAGGGACACACTAGAGACCCCAGAAATCAACCCCTGCACATAGGCAAACTTGATAAGTATCACTAGTATTGCAGATGAAGAAAGAATTATTCATGAGTGGGACTGATGATCCTGCTTGTCTTTATGGAAAAAAAAGAAAGTGGCGATCTGCACCTTATGCTGAACACAGCCATCAGTTTAAGGCGGATTAAGGTCTTAACTGGGAGAACTAATCTTTTTGTTCATTTAAAGAGAAAATATGGGCACATTTCTTTATGAACTAAAAGAAGAACTTAAGGTGTTAAGATGCAAACCCAAATGGAAACTGCAATAAATTTGACAAGAACTTCTGTTTATCAGAAGAGGTCATAAGGAAAGCAAAAATAAAAGTGCTAAGTGGTCATGGCAAATGGTCTTCTAGAGCCTTGCTGCTCCCTACAAGAGCTAGAGCGTACAACCTCTGGCCTTGAGCCTGGGTTGGTGCTTGTGACTGATTGGGACACAGGGGTGGCCGACACTGAGCTGCTCACTTCAGCCTCCATGCCCTGCTTCTGGCTTTGCATTTTCCTCACCACACCTACATTGTGCAGGTGACACAGAGCTGCTTTCTGGCTCAGACCCTGTTTTTACCACACCTGATATGCCAGCTCCTGCGCAGGCCTGGCCTCCTCCACTTGGCTCAGCAAGACCCTCCCTGGTGCCCACCTGGCCTAGAATCTTGCCCCAGCCCTTCCTGAGCACAGCCCCAAGCAGAGGTGGAGAAAGGCACAGAGCCCAGCAATAGAAGCCACACCCAGGGTGCACTCAGGGCGAAGAGTCAAGGAGGGCAGCCTAGATCAGACTCATGTGTTTCCACTCAGAGTGGGGAGCTGGGATGAGGAGATAGCTCAGCAGAATAAGCACTTGCCTTGGCAAGTGCAAGGTCCTGAGTTCAATCCCCAGTTCCACAAAAATAAATAAAGTAAAATAAAAAAGATTGGGGAGTTGGATCCCCACCTGCTGTCTCATGCTGTCCTCCAGAGTCATCCCTAGTAAATGTGGGAGAAGGTTTGGGCTTGCAGAGTCTGAGTCCTTGCCCTGTCCCCAGTGTGCTGCATGGTACAGGGTACATTGCTTTGTCTCTGTTCAAAGCTTTAGCTTTCTGGGCCAGGGAGATGGCTCAATAGAATAAGAGCTTCTCTGGCAAGCTCAAGGGCCTGAGTTCAGTCCCCGGTTCTGGAAAAAAAAAAAAAAGCTTTAGCTCCTTCTTGTGTACATCATTTTCATGCATCTGCTTCCCAATTGGGAGCTAAATGTGTAGCAGGTGCTCCATGAATAGATGTGAAGGAATAACCTCATCTATGCATCGCTGGGCCTATAAAACAAGCTTCTCAGTTGTCAAGACCTAGCTCATGCTCACCTCCCTTAGAAAGTCTCCCTTAAAAAGCTGAATTGCAGAGGGGTCTCCATGCAGAGCACAGAACTCTGCCACTCCTGCCCTGGTTCCTCAACTGGCAGAAATCATGTGGAACACGTCTCTGCATCCAAAGTCCCAGCTCTGGGCCTAGCACAGAGCAGATGCCAGGAAATGACTGCTGAACCCACTATTTAATCAGCACATAATGAAACTTGCTCCTTGAGACCTAGAGAGATCTGCTCTGGCAGAAGGCCACTCAGCCTGTTGCTCCTTGAGACCTAGAGAGATCTGCTCTGGCAGAAGGCCACTCAGCCTGTTGCTCCTTGAGACCTAGAGAGATCTGCTCTGGCAGAAGGCCACTCAGCCTGTTGCCAACCAGGGGAGAGATGGAATCTTTGAGAGTTCCATGAGTGAGACCAGTCATGGAACAGTTGGGAAAAGTCGCTGTCATCCAGACAGGGCTCTCAGCAGATCTCATGATACACATGAGAATCCCATTCATTCATTTAGTTTCCAGTGCTTCCAATGTTTCAACAGGAGCCCTCTTTTTCCATTAAACTCTGCAGAAAAGAAATCTGCAGACATATGAGGACATTAACTGGCTTCTCTGCTGACTTTAGGACCTCTTTACATCTTGCACACCTTCGTCAAATGGTATACGGTAAACTCAGTAAGGTGTGCACATGTTGCCCATGGCTGGTGTGGGTTTCTTGGTTGGCTTCCCTGGGCCTCCTGAGTCGCCTCTGCCTCTCATCTGAAGCTCAAAACTCTAGCTTTCCTGTTTAGTCTGAAGCAAGTAATGGTGTCCTAAGGTTTGCTCACATACCTCTGGCCTGTTCCAAACTAGCTGGACCCAGTTGGAGGCAAACTCAGACATGAGGCAGCATGTGGACCAAGCTCAGGCACTCAGTGATCCCACCTCTTACTGCCCCTTCCCTGCTCCCTTGCATGTGGCAGATCCTGTGATCCTGAGATCCTGAGTCTCAGCAACACTCCTCTGGCTGTAAGGCAGACTGAACAGAGAGACTGAGGCAGGACTAGAGTTGCAGGCACTGTGATGTGTGCCTGCCTCCCTGAAGAGCACTTCAACTTCAGGAAAGAGTCATTGCCACTGACTGCTTCCTACCTCAAGCCTCCACTTCTCTGCCCAAGAAGATAAAGGCTTTCTAGGTGCCGTTAGTCCTGCAGATCCCTTGGGGTCCCCAGACACTCTGCTCATTTTTTCCCCATGCACTTTACTGTTTTTCCACTGCTTATTTGCTCTGATGGGCTTTCCCACCCTCCGCAATAAACTATATGGCTCAAGTCCCTGCTTTGGGGAGGGGCGACTTAAAAGAAGCCGGTTGTAGAAAGGTCTGATGTAACAGTGCAAAGAGATGTCACAGACCTGGACCAGGAGAGGGTCGGGAGTGCAGAGCACTGGATGTTCTCAGAGACATTTCGAAAGCAGAATGGGCAGGACCTGGCATGGGACTGGATGCAGGAAATGAGTCTATCAGGTGGAAGAGGGCAAGGGAGACACCAGGTTTCTGGACTTGGCAGGACACTTCCTACCGCAGGATATGATAGAGAATCAAGTGCAGCACTGTGTGACTTCAGATTTTCATACATTTCAAATCCAAATTTGAAAATTCACTTTCAAAGGTTATAAAAACAGAATTATAGTTTAATCTCATAATAATATTGTGTGATATTCATAAATTTACTGATTTCCCATCATGTCAGAAAAGGAAAACAAAAGAATTTCAGGTGGCTTATAAGATTTCATAAAAATACAGGCTGGCATGTATGTTAAATCGACGGACTGCCAACAGTAGTCATAAAGACAGTGGTGTGGGAATATGGTTTATGAAGTCAAGGAAATTAGCCTACAAAACAGTACTTATAGATGAGAATGAATCTTGAAAGCACATAGACATATGTAATGGATTTCAATTGTAAAAAAAGATAATTTCATTTTTCTGACTAAACCTAATTTCTTTAGTGAACCACTATTCTGTGAAGTAAAAACTTAATCTTAGTCATTCTTGAGCCCTCACCTTCATTTGTTTTTCTCTGTTCCTATGGGTAGGTCCTCTCATGTCACCTGTCACCAGCGATGCCCACTGAAACGGACATCCTGCCAGTCTGCTGGAGCCAGTCTGTCCTCATAGGTCGTTGCTTGGCCCTGGTTGTTCGTAATAGTGTGGCCTGTCACTTCTAGGCACCATTCTTGGCTACTGCAGGGTCCCTGTGATAGGAAGAAAAAATTGTCCCTTTCCCTCCAGATATATTCATTTATTAACCTCCAGAATGTGGGAATGTTACTTTAGATGGCAAAAGATGTGATCAAGACAAAGATCCTGAGAGGAGGAGCTCACCGCCTCCTGGTGAGAGACAGGGAGATGACGAGCAGCCAGGGAAGGCCAGAGAGAGATGCAGCCACCAGCTCAGAAGACAATGCCACTGGCCCGGCAAGAGGAGAGAAGAGTCGATCCCAGAGTCTCCAGAAGTAATGAAACTACTGAGCTTTGAGTGCCAGCTCATGGTACTGATTTCAGATTTCAGGTACCTAGAAAGTTGAAGGATTACCTTTCTGTCATTTAACCCACCCAGTTTATGCTTGATTTGTTACAGCAGCCTCTGGAAACCAATACTCTACCACTTCCCACACCCTAAGGACTCCAGAACCCCTTGGCACCTGGTGCCTCTGCTTCTCCAGAGCCTTGAGAGTGCTCCAGAGTTGCCCACCCTCTACCTAGGGACTGCAGGAGGAGGCGGCCAGGCTCTCCAGTGCTGTGCTCCCTACCCCAGGCTCGGCCCACGGGGAGGCCATAGCAGCTGTGCTCTGCTCACGGGCTCTCACTGCACCCCTCCACCCCTTGCTACTGGTCTCCACAAACTTGCTTCCCAGAACAAGGCCAGGGGAGGTGGGTGGTGCAGGGCTGCTTCTTTGTGCCTACAGTTCCTCACCTTCCTGCCAACACTCTTGTCTGTCTGTCTGTCTCTGGCTCCATCTCTTTCTGTCTTTCTGTCCCTCTCTGTTTCTCCCTGTCTTTCTGCCTCTCTGCTTCTTTCTTTGTCTCTCTCTCTGTCTCTGTTTTTTCTCTGTCTTTATGTCTCTGTGTTTGTATCTCTGTCTCTGTCTGTCTGTCTCTGTTCTCAGTCAGACTATCCTTCCTCCAGCCCAGAATCTGGGTAACTTGGATCTTCCTCAATTGTCCCAAGTGAATTGCTTACCCTCATACCTCAAAACTCAAGCAAGTGTGATGTGGCATATGCATGTGCGGCTTGCACAAGTGTGATGTGGTTTATGGGTGACGCACCCCCAAAGACTCAGGCATGGAGGGTGTGAGTCCAGAGCGGCAGCACTTGGAGGCAGCGCCTCGAGGGGACTGAATCACTGATGTGGCCTTGGGTCCCTACCACATCCCACGTGTTCTTCCCTTTCTCGGCTTGGTTCTGGGGACAGGGAGCTGTGCTGTCATGATGATGCTTTGTGTTGGATCCAGCAACCAAGAGCAGAAACCTCTGAAACTCAAGCCGAAAGAAGCCTCTTCTCCTGGAAGCTGTTTTCTCTGGTCTTTGTGTCACAGAGACAGGAAGGTGACTACCACAGGGGCCTCCTGCGTTGTGGGTGCTCTGCTGTGGAAAGAAGTCACTTCTTAGCAGCCTGGGTGAGGACATGGGATCAGAGGAAAACAGTGTTTAGTAGCTCTGTTTTCCTCTGGCTATCCACAAAGACATGACTGAAAAGAAATGCTGTGACAAAAGATTTAAAATGCTTATTGTTGGATCACATTTATTTTCATTCATGGACCTTTTTATGTACGTTTCTCCAAATATTGCACATTAACAGGCATTACTTTTATAACTGAAGGAAAAAAAATTATTCTGAAGGAATGATTTAAAGGAAATAATATTAAAAATAAATTTTTTAAGTAGGTGTGAAAGCAGCAAATGCAGGAACAAAGCTGGAGCTGCCTGATGACCTGTGCACCCACTGCAGTCAGTGTGCGCTTGGCCCCGGGTGCCGGGCAGCCAGCGAGTGTGAGCAGCAGAGCACAGCTGCTGGGAGAGACTGCTATTCTTAGGCCCGAAGGCAGACAGGAATTTCTGCCAAGGTTCTCTTAGACACATAGTAATCTATTCTTTTACAGGGGAGAGTGAAGCTGAGGGGTGAAATAACTCACTCAGCAGTGCAGTGATGAAGAGAAGGAGCCAGGATTGGAACCCACAGCACAGCCGTAAGGTGAGATCTTTTCCCACTCTAAAGCATGCCACTTCTCTACTTGAATAAGCCCATGGCTCCTAAGTGATTCAGGGCAAAAGCCAAAGTCCTCCTGCCTGTGTGGCTCTGGAGAGCCGGCCCAATGATAAACACACTGACTTCAGACCTCCATTATCTTGTTCCTGGCCCCGCCCAACAAATCTGGCAGGCTCCCCAACCTGTTTTTGCCCTGGCTGCCCTCAAGGTCTTCTAGACCTCTTTCTGGTGAAGCCCCTTACCTTCTCCAAGCCCTGGTTCAAATGGCCTCTTCCAAGGAGGCTTACATGAAGCACTCTATTTAAAATTGTAGCCCACCCTTTCCCCCACACTTTCCCAGCCCTGCTATATTTTTATCCAGAGCACTTGTCACTTTCTAACATTCACACTACTTGCCGTGTGTCATCTGCTTCCCCTACTAGAAGGCAAGCTCAGCAAGGACAAGATTTGTGGCTTTTGTTCACTGATGTCACCTAACCACCATGTATAAAATAGAATTCATAGCAGATACTCACAAAGTATTTACCAAGCGATTGAGTGATGCATGGAGAATGCTCCTATAGCGACGAGGCCCAAGGTTAGGGCCAATGCCACAGTCTCTGCTGGTGCTGTGATAGGCTAGGTCCTTCGCTAAGCACTGGGGATGGAAATAACCCAGTCTTTAGCACTTCGTGTTCTGACAGTGAACGCATTGCAACTAATATAAGGCAGAAAGCAAGGTACATTTTTATTGGAGAAAGCAAGTGTCAATACAAGGAGAGAATGTATCCTGGTTGCATGTGTTTTCTTACTAAGTGATCTTAGGCCCACAAGTAGGTCTAAACAGCACTACTTACAAGTAAGGAGACTGAGGCCATCAATTCAAGGATAAGTAAAAGATGAGTCATTCTAACCTAGGCAAACCTTACAGGTTGCAGCAGAGTTTAGAATGGGCAGGACATCGACAGATAGAGAAGGCTGGACTGCTGGAACCTGGAGGCAGGAGCGCAAGAGCTCAGGCAGAGTGGTGGCCTATGTTCCAGGACAGTTGGGATAAGAAAAGGGCTGGTTTGTCCAGCATGCTGTCTTGGATCAGGCTCAAGAGGGGCAAAAGACTGGTACCCAGCCTGTGATGAGGGGTACCAGGGCTCACGGCCACACAGGGTAAAGCCTGTAGTCACAGAAATAGCCTCACCCTGGGCCTCCAGCCTCACTGGCAGAACTGAGGCTCCTGCCTTGGCCTCTCCAAGCCCACTCCTGACCGTGGCTTCCTTGGTTTTGGGTCTCTGGCTCCCCAGCACCCACCCTCTTGTTAAAAACAGGCAAAGGTAATCTTCAGGCACCTTTGCTCAATCTGAAATGGGCCTGGAAAGCAGGCCAGGCCCTTTTCTCATGTTCCTTAGTGGTTTGGGTACAACTGCAGCACGTGTCCCAACATTTTGCATAGGGATTTAGTCTTATGTCCAGAATTTTTATTTTCACTATGATCATTATAGTTCATATAAGGGTTGACATTGAGCAGGGGCTGTGTGCTTGAATGTTTCTTATTTAATTTAATCCTTCCAGCAACCTTACAGAGTATATGTTCCTGCTCCATTCTATTAAGAATCTATGAGATACCCAAGGCCACAGCTGATGGGTGATTGACAGTCATGCATTCTCTCATCTCCTCATTTCTTTGCTCCACAGTCTTTTCTGAGTGTCTTCCCCTGGGCCAGCCGCAGAGAGGATTTGAACACAGTTCTCCTGACTCCTAGCTTATTCCTTGGCAAGGTATTCAAATCCCATCTCAAGTAACACTGCAACACCAGATATTTTATCTATGTCTTAGCATGTAATTCTCCTAGTAGTGCACAGAGAGGGAATCTGCCATTCTGTTTTACAGGAAAGAAAGCAGAGGTTCAGAAAGGAGAAGCAGTGTGCCTGAGGTACACCCCCGGCCAGGCAGAGTTTGGGATCCTGCAGAGCTGAATCCTGCAACAGATTCCCACCTCCAGTTTCACTTTCCGTTCTCACTTTCTCTGCCTGACCATCTCATGTTTGGGTTCTCTTACACCCTTGTCCCAGGATCTAATTGCTCTCTATTAGATCCTGGGACAAGGGTGTAAGAGAACCCAAACAGAAAAGCATAAAAGTGAAGTATACATCGTGAGCCCATAATATTAAGCTGAGCTGTAAATGGATATGGTCGACAATTTCTTTGAATAACTCCCTATGGTTGCAGAATGCTGGACTGTGTTGGATTGTGGTGTCGAGTTCAAGCACCTGAGGTAGTTGAATGTCAATGGAGTGCCCACTTTTGACAGGTGTAGACAAAGGAAGGGTTGTAGAAAGAAAAAATCAGGATGTGTGTGTATAGACAGTACAGTTGGGATAGATAACGCTGTGCTTCTACATAATTCTATGATAGGCAAGATCTGCACTAATGGTGGTTGGACAGGATATTATGTCGGCTTTTAGTGCTATG
>PVKA01000217.1:0-12590 GCA_004027165.1 Ctenomys sociabilis
CTGCTCCTGACTGCATTTGCCCAAGCTGCACTTTAAACAATTGAGCTATCCAGAAAAGCCCCCTGGCATTAGGGAAATTTTGAGTTAGTTTAAATCACCTCAGTCCTTATAGTGGTTACATTTTCCTGTTGTTGGAACTACTGGAATTTAGGCAAATGTGCGTTCAGTTTTCATTAAACTCAAAATACTTCAAACTATAGTGAGAAGTATTTTTATCCTCTGAATGCTTAAGTTTTCTGTTTCTTGCCATGTGGTAACTATACAACCTTGCTAAAAATGAATATATTTTTACTGGCATTTCAGTTTGTGACCTAAATGTTTAAGCATCTAGGGTGATAGTGCTATACAGATCTGAGAAATGATGCTAAATTTATAGGGGTTTTCAGTAACTTATAAAACTAACATTAGAGCATGCCAGAGTTTGCTAAGTTTTACAGTCTAAGATCAAGGGCTGTCCACAGCAGGGAAGAACAGTTTGAAAATTTATGAACTGTCCTATTTTTAGGTACATTTTGAAAGCTGTTTGTCTAAGTGAATTCTTAAGCTTTAGCCACAAGTAATAGCTATGAAGGAGTTGCTTATATCTTGGCTTTCAGGACTGACTTCACTTAAAATTTTTGATGTTGTTAATTGACGGCCCTCTGCAAATACTCTGATGCATACTTAGCTAAAATCTCTAGCTCTGATATGTTATTATTATTATTATTATTAATATTTTGTTTTTTGGTGGGTACCAGTGATTGAACTCAGTATCTTGAGCTTGCCAGGCAAGCACTTATTCTACTGAGCTATCTCTCCAGCCCTCTAGCTCTGAGAATTACAATTTTTATCTGTGCACACCCTAGGTCAACTTCCTAGAGTCAAGAGAAATGTCTGTAAAAATAGCTTTATTACTGTTTTAATATATATCTATTGTTTTACTGAACAGTTGTTTTTTTTTTTTTTTTTGCTTCCCTGTGGCTTGAATCTGCATTCCTGTGTTAGGATCTTACCAGGTTGGTTGGTTGTACAATGAGTGATCTGTTTTACTCTTTTGCACTTCTTAGTGAAAGTGAGGCAGTGAGGCAGCTGCAAGTTGGTTGCCTTGTTCTAGAACTATGGAGAGCCAACTTGTAAAAGGAGTTCAGAGCCTACAGATGGAAGTTATTTGGAGTCATATTAGGGAAAGTTGTTAAGATTTCATGGTAGGAATTTGGGAAATGAAAAGTCACACAAAAGATTTGAGATAATTCAGTAGTGTGCATATCTACAGGCTTGTGTTTCCTTACAGTAGAAGAGAGACATTGAAGTAGAACTATTTTTCAAATTGCAACTCTTTAGTATTTTAGAATTGGCATGAACCACTAAAGTAGAAACTGTCGGTGTGTCCTGTACATATGCTTGTTTCAGTTACACCAATATGAAGTGAATGTCTGGGACTTTAAAAAATGGCAGAAGGACTCAGTAGAGTCTAATATCCCAAAATATCAATAATGCGTCTATTTAGTACTGCTTTGGTGGGCCAGGGCTAGAAGATAAGATGGCAGGATATTGGTGTTGCTGTAAGGTTTGATCTACTTTGATCTTGCTTCAAATACTTGCATAGTAGTGTATGTCAGCTTCAGTGACTTGGTGAAAAGCTACTGAATCAAGATATCTCATGCGAATTGTTAAATAAATTTATGCTGGGCTAAGGAGTTGCCTTGCTTAATTTTAAAATGATTAGACCATTGGTCTTTGCTCTTGTTCTGGCCTGGGGAAGTTCACCCCTCCTTAGGCAGTCTGGCAGTCCCCCACCCCGAACAGGTCACCATGATGCCAGATTTAGTGCAGAGTGGCATACCACCACACTGCAGCACAGAACTCTGGAACCCAAGCAGTCCTCTGACTATTGGGGTGGGCCACCACACCCTAATGGGTTTTTAAATTTGTAGTGTGCTAGAAATGCCTGGGACTACCTCTGGCACTACCCTATACAATTCTGATTTTGAAGTTGGAAAATGCATCCCAGAGATCTATTTTTTAAAAGCTTCCCAAGCTCATTGTGATAGAGCTTGCCATAAGTTAGTGGTGTTTGATGACTGGACATGTATCTAATTTTGTCTTAAAACTCCATAGCATCATGCAGTATTTAATTCTATTTCTGATTCAGTTTATATTTAGAGGAAGAAGTAGGTTAGGTATTACATATAATCTTCAAAGTGAGACCTTTATGTTCTTGAGCATAGCTCTGTAATTACTGAAAATCTTAAATGTTATCCATCCTTTGAGGGTTTTTAATTTGAATATGTTGACAATAAAAATGCAAAGCAGTCAATAGAAAATAAAATATTACTATGTATATAAATATGGCATATGTTCTAAAATAGTATTTTATAAGTTAATAAAATAACCTAATAGTTGTTTTAGGGACTTACATTAACTAAAATTTCTGTTAGTTAATATGTTTTTAAGTGCTTAAAGAAACTTGAAGCTATTGGTTGGAACAAACTTTAGTTCTTCAGTAAGATATGGTTCAATAGGTCCATTTCAAATTTTCTTACAGTTATCTAAATAGTTGCCATATTCAAAGGAATCTGAGCTTTCTTAGAACAACAGAGGTAAGATGCAGTTTCTAGTTCATGGAGTTTCCTTGTCCAGTTGGGTAGCGGTTTTTCCCACTGAGGAGCTCTCTACTTCTGCTTGTGATCTGAGGAGTCTTTAATTAATACTGGGGCTTTCCTCTACTTGAGTCACAATACACAGTGACCCCACAGTAATTGGTCCAAGGAACAGGCACATGAACTGAAGCCCAGCACCTTGTTGACCTTAACCTGGGTGATGTGTGATGTCTCCACTTTGGAGCCAGTGGGGATGAGATTCAGAATTGCCTATAGCCTTTGATCTTGCTGCAGCCTCTAACACTGGTATGGATAATGGTACAAAACTAAATGCGGGATGTGTCTGTTGTTCTGTTAAAGGACTTGCACATGGAAGGTATGCTCCTACTGTGTGTGTGTGGTACCTGCCTACCTTTCACCAGTCAGGAGTAGGAATCTACAGGTAGTTATTCTTTCCCTTGAGGAATTATTTCAAAATAATACTTTTCTGTTAAGGAAATAATGCAATAAAAGCAGAGTGAATTTGGGAGAATTTATTTCCTAATGATTATTAGTATTTCATATGTGAAAGGAGCTTTATAGTAATTAAGTAGTATGTGCTATTTCAGTAGAAACTTTCTATGAAAGTGCTGTGAACTATCAAGTCACAAGAATGATTGTACCCTGATGCACCCTTTATAAGAGGAAAGATACTTTCCCAGCTGAACATAACTATTCGCCTATGTGGTTCAGGTGTCATGACAAATTACATGGACGAAAATAGCAGTATGTTCGTGAAGTGTGCTCACTGCTGGAGTCCTAAAGGGAAGCAGAGCAAGTCTTGCTAGAGTCTGAGGAGTTCTAGAAATACCTTTGCTTCTGGTTCAAAATGCTCTCCATGCACAAGCACTGATGGAAGGGGCTTAGAACACCTAGGAATCTAGTTTTCTAGGTGAACACAATATGTTGCATTTTTGGCCAGTCAGCTCAGTTTGAAGCCCTATAACCTGGATGACAAACGCAGTTTTTAGGTTTTAATTTCCCAACAGGCTCAGTAATATGGATAAAAATGCTTCATGTCTCTCGTACCCCAAAGTTTGGCATTCTTATGCAACCCACATCCATTTGGCAAGTCATGCCTAGCTAGTGAAAGGATAGAATTTCAGATTGAATGCCTGTTGGGGCATCATTTAATTCAATTATTTTATCAGTGAAGGGATTGCAGATTTCAACTGTAGTCAGAAATAGAACCTGGACTGACCTAACGATTTCTGTTTTGAATCTGCTCTCATACTGAAATTAGGCAAATCTATAGTAGAGTCAAAGAAGTTAGGCATTTTGAAAATGAAATAAGGGAATTCTGATAGCCAATGAAGAAAAAGGAGTGATCTGAGTTGCAAAAGAATAGGTTTTCATTCTTAAAAGATAGAAGTTGAAAGTCTCAGAATACAAGCAAGCTAGAGGCCAGAGTGGCTTAGGTGTTGGATGAATTCTCTTCAGGGATAAGTTTTCATTCTCTGCTTCCCACCTCAGATACTGCAGATACTTTTCAATAGCCAAATTCCAAGCAGTGACAAACTAACCTCCAGTTTAATTATAGGAATTTATCAGACTAAGAAACTAGGATATTACATCATCATAGTATGGCCCAGAAAAACCATATATATATAGAGAGAGAGAGAGAATACACAACGTTCAAGAGAAAAGTGTCTTGTGTTCTCATGTTTGGAATATTTACTGGCACAGCCAAAAGGCAAAGGAATAATACTCACAATCCTTGATGGCATTAAATAAAAGGATTATTCACAAACAGAGAACTGGACTTAAGCAGATGTTTATTTAAATACAAACAGCAACTCCTACTTTTCCTGTTATCTCCGATTATATGATGCAACATTTTTACCAGAAGTTCTTTAACACTGCCTGCCAGGGAGTGAATAAACAATGCTGCGTTTGGCTAACAGCTGTTTTGGGGAATTGAGATGTCAGCAAAGCTGAATGTTTAAAGAAAACTATCCAGCTACCTTTGAGTTGGCTCAAGTAAATAAGACCCTTACTGAACTGCGCTGAGATGTCGGTTTAAACATTTGATGTTAGGTATTTTATTTCTCCATCATTTGCCATGTTGAACAAATGGGTCTAAAGGTTTCCTGGTGGTTAGCTGTGTGTGCTACTATTACAGACTTTTATGGAGCTGTACAATCCTTGCGTCTCTGCCTGTTCATTCCCTATTGTGGTCAGCCTAAAGCAATGTGTTTAAGGATGCGTTAAAAATCTAGATAACTGAATGACAGTGATTTGGTTGCATTTATGTGCATCGAACTACGTGTCACAGGTGGATGTGTCATTTAATATGTAGAATTTGAAATAATGCAGATACCACCAATTTTGGAGAATTCATGTTAACAGCCCACTGAGTTGTGGTCTGTCCTGTTGCTTCATGTCACTGGTCCTTCCAGCAGTCCTTTGTCCAGGCTGTGTGCATATGGGGTGTGGTTTCCTGAAGCCCAACAGCAGGTGCCTGTAGTGAGGTCTCTGCCTGTTTGAACATTTTCTGTTACCATAAGGTGAAATGTTTTCATAGCTCAAGCAATCTCACCTGTGCCCTCAGGGGGGGCATATTTTAGTTGAAAAGTAACCCTTTCCTAAAAAGTACAAAAAAAAGAAAAAAAGTGCCCAAATAGCTCAGCCAATTTAAGTGCCTGCAAGCAGCTGCAAGGACCTGGGATTCTGTCCTGGGGCCTGTAGTGCCAGTGGCCCTACACTCAGGGCACACTTAGAAGGCAATTGAGACTGGGTATTGTGGCATGCTCCTGTAATCTCAGCTTTTGGGAAGCTGTAAATGGGCGGATCACTGTGAGCCCGATCTAGTTGTGAGACCCTGAACACCTTGTACACTCTTTCCTAAAATACAAAACAACAACAACAACAAAAAACGCCTAAAACTTTGGAATTTTTGAATGAACTTGAGATATTCTTCTAATGTCACAAAAGGAGCTTCATAAAATCTTGTGAAAATAAAGCATTAAAGCACAAGTGTGATAAAACAGGTACAGATTTTGAAGAAATACCTGTCTACTTGGGAAATTTTGTTATTTAAATTCTTCAAGTATGTGATCTAAGGGCTGGCGAGATAGCTCAGGAGACTAAGCGCCTGCTTAGGCAAGTGCAGGAGTGCTCTCCCACCCAGTCCTTTGCACGCTGAGCTGGCCACTGAGGCATGGTAGTGCATGTGTGTAATTTTTCCTAGATTGTCAGGTAAACCACTAGTAGAAAACACCTAAAGAAAAAAAAATTTGAAATAAAAAATTATTACAAAATGGAAACATTTTGGGGGCAGATTTAACAGATCTAACCTGTTCACCCAGGGAGCATCCACTACGCGCCTATGGGAGCCAAGGCTGTGGGACGGAAGAACACTTGAAGTAACCATAGATACTGCTCTGGTGGATTTTATCTTCTCTTTCGGGGAAGACAAGATTCCTGGAAGAGAATAAATGTAATTGGGACTTTTAAGAAAGGTCCTCAATCTCTGTGTTGGCTAAGGCACCACTGCATGTCCGATGTTCATATTTGTAAGGCAGTGGTCCAAGAGCTCCTGGGCCTGGGAGAAGTGCAATTTATGAAGCTCGTTTTAGAATGAAAATGCAGAGCCTCCTGTTCAAGAATACCAGAAATTCGGGTCTGCAGTAATCGGGCATGGAATCAGCGCAGTGTGCCCTGTGTGGCTGTACGGATCAGACCCATCTCCCTGGCCCTACTTTGATCCTTTGAAGGCCAAAGAGAAAAGGACAAAGCGTCAGCTCCAGAGGTGGTGGCCTTGGAAGGCTGCTGTTGCACACTCTGGATGCGGCCGTCTAGTAGGTGTAATGGGAAGAGGATCAAGGCAACTCCCAGAGAGCTCTGAAGCGTGTTTCTTGCCACTGTGAGATAGAACCTGAGTCTGCTTGATGCCTGAGAAATCTACAGTCTGGAGTGTAACTCCTCCGTGGGATCTGTGGGATGTTAGCATTGAGGTTCCCCCAGGTCTGCAGTGCCCTTTGCCTAGCACACTAGGACCACAGAGGAAGCTAACAGGAGGGCTCCACCAGGCCACACGGAGACATGCAGCAAATCCTACCTCTGCCCCGCCCTGCCAGTGCAGAAAGCAAGCCTGTATCATTTATCTTCCAAGCATTTTTGTACAATTAAGATTATAAGTAATGCTACATTGTTGCCATCACTCATCCAGCTTATTTTATGTTCAAACCCACAATATAGCCCATCCCTTACTCCAAATGAAGATATGTGTTATGGTTTTCTTTATACTTTTAGTCTGTTCATAAATCTATCACATTGCATTTTTGTGTGTTACACAAGTGGTATAACGTATTTTGACATTTCTTTGGCTTGGCTGTGGCGGGTTGGATTACAGTGATATGTGTAGTTGTATTTTGTTGTCACTACCTTATGGTATTCCACCATATGACTAATAAAACTGATGGACCATTTCTCTTGTCAGTTGACCCCTATTTCTTAGGTTTTGCCCATAGAAGCAACTTGTAGTGGGATTGTGTTTGCTGCCACATCCAGCTAGTTCAATGAAGTTTAGTTTCCTTTTCTTGAGCTTATTATTATGTGTGATTTCTCTTATGCATCCGCACAGGTTGTTTTGGGGTTTATTTAATCTGACATCCATTTTCCCTTCTCCCTGTTCTGCTTTGTTTCCAGGGATCTGACCCACAGGGAATACTCTTCTCAGAATCCCTGTGTTGACAGAGTTGTGTGGGGGTAGGAGGGAGAAAATGTGGAAACCAGAAGCAGCCAGGGAGCCCCCCTGTGCCCAGTCCCAGATGACATCACTTCTGCAGCTCCAGCGTCCACTGCACCGGCCCAGCCTGGTTCTGGCTTCCAGAGTCTCCAGTTCACATTGGGTCTTTGCTTCCCGGCATGCTTCTGTTTAGACAAAGTGGGCAGTTTGCCTGGGGATGCTCAGCCCTGGTTGCCTTTCTGACTACCATTTCACCTTCCAGCTCAGTCCTTCTGTTGCAGTACTTGGAGTGATTTTTGTTTTCCTGGTGGTAACCTAACATGCACATTATACCTACCTTCAACTCTAAATTGCTCTCCAATGTACTAATTTAGGCTTCTATCAGCATTTGAGAGTTCCAAATGGGCTAATCTTTACCAACTTTAGGTGTTGTCAGACTTTAAGTTTTGCCAATCTGATTAGTCTGAAATAATAGTTTACTGAATTTGGTTTTTGTTGTTGTTTAGGTACTTGATTCAGGGTCTTACTACGCAGTTCAGACTCTAGTAATCCTCCTGCTTTCATACTTCCCCGACTGGGATTACAGGCATGTGCCACTGCACCCAGTCTCCATGGCAGGCTCAGCACACCCATGGGCGGGGTTGGCATGTCATGCAGTACCAGGGTTTGAACCCTGGTCCCTGCACTTGCCTAAGCAAGCGCTTAGTCCACTGAGCTATCTTGCCAGCTTAGTTCACTGAATTTGGATGGCTCTGAGTGGTTAGTTTTGCTTTTGAGTATGCATGCACATGTATGTGTCTGCTTTAAATCTGAGATGCTCTCAGTATGTTGTCCAGGCTGAGTTCAAACTTGTGACCCTCTTGCCTCAGCCTGCCCAAGTGCTGGGATTACGAGTGGGTGCCACCACAGCCATTACTTCACTGAAGCTTTAGTTTCCTTTTCTAGGGACTGAAGCTGTGTTTGTATGTCATTGATCCCTCAGTCTTCCCTTTGGTCTCTTGCTTATTGGCCTAATTTTCTACTGCATGGCGCTTGTAGCTTTGCTTACTAATTCTACCTACTAATTCTGTGTTGGATACAAGTATAGTATAGCAATTGTCTCCTCCCATTCTTTGTCTTGTCACTTTTCAATAGTGTGTCTTCCATGGAAATTTCAGAGTTTCACATAGTTCTCAAATGGTTTTGTTTTCCTGAGCTACATAGAATGTTGCTCTCAAGATGGGATCTATCAGTCATGAGCTAGGTTTTAAGAAAGACTCAGAAAGTGCTCTGCATCCGGAATCCTTGCACAGGACATGTGCTGAGTGTTTGGCCAGCCAGGAACCAATGTGCTGACATTTCCCGTTGATGGAGGTGGCTATCTTTGTAGAGAAAGGGTTGCAGACCCATTTGTGAGAATTGTGGGTGTGGGTGTGGCTTCATGGGGGCCAATCTGTTCTAGACCAACTGCACTTAGAATGCATCTAAACTCAGGAGCATGTTACTTCGGCTTTAGACTGAGCTGGCTGGGACAGTTTACTGTGCAGGGCAGTTTCCTGGACAGTAACCAGCTCTGTTCAGTGCCACTAGCTGGCAGTCTGGAGCAAAGAAGGACCAGGCACTGTGTGGCCTGAATCTAGTGCTGCCACAGGAAGTGGAGAAGTCCAAGCACCTCTGCTCTACTGCCCAGTGGGCAGAGGCAGAAGAGTGCAGAACCACAGGCTGGCCTCACAGGCTTCCACCTGCCTCTCTGGCTGGCAGAGTGGCCTCAGGTGGGAACCACTGTGGAGACACTCCAGGGGCATACAGAGGGAGGATGTTTCCTACTTCATCTGCCATTTGGAAAACTCAGACGATGTAAGGGAAAGTACACAATGTTTTGCTCCTTTCTTACCCTATCCACTAGGCCATCAAGTTCTGCTCCCTACGAAGAAGGCTTCAGAAGGTACAGGGGTCCCAAGGACCGGCTTGGGACAGCACAGTGGTAGTCAGTGGCAGCACTGAGGGCCACATGAACTGGCCCAAGGTAGAGTCCCTCACCACTGCTCCCATCCCCCCAAAGACTGGACCTAGACAGCACTGAGCTACACCCCTAGTCCTGTCTTTTCTCTTGTTTCTTACATATATTTTGAGACATTGCCCAGGTTGTCCTCCAGCTTGCAAGCCTGCCTCAGCCTGTTAGAGTGCTGGGGTTACAGGCAGGTGCCACCATACCTGGCAAGAATTGCACTTTCATTTTATTGTTCTAATGGTTTAAAAATACTTTTTACACTTTCAGTCATTCATTTATATTTAAATTAAGTAGACGCCACTGAGGACCACGCAGGTCCCCTAAATCACCCTGTAGCCCTAAAGGAAGACAAGATAAAGCATGCTTCACCCCACTAAAGTGCTCCATTTCACATAACTTGCGGTTAGGCTTGAATTAGATAGCACACGATCCATACTTTCACCCTGGACACAGCTCAGGAGCAGCTCTACAAGTGTGTCAGTCATCTATAATGGAAGCCGAGTCCTTTGTCTCATTTTGTGGCCATGTTCACTTTTCTGAGAACAAGGACTCTGATCTAAGGCATGAACTCAGGGCAATGGTTTTTCCCATATAGGAAGCAGAAGGCAAGCTGTGCAAGGCGTACAACAGTGACAACAAAACCCCTGAGTTTTCTTTTACTGTTTGGCAGAGCTGTAATGGTTTTCATATATGGTGTTCCCCCACAGCCTTATGTTTGGGGGGAATCAGGCACGACAGTGCTCACTCACCAGTGGAGGAATTCATCACCAGATAGCAGGTGGGGGGCCTATCTGAAGGTGGCAGCAACGGGGTTGCGACCACACGGGATATCACCATCCCAACTCTGCCTTCTTTCTCTCTCTGCCTCCTGGTTGCCCTGGCATGATCAGCTGTCCTTGACCCAGGGCTTCTACTGTGTATTTCAGCTCTGGAGCTAGCCAGATATGGAAATGTAAGCCCAAGGGATCCTCCCTAAGAGCTCTGGGCACCGGGAATTCTGTACAATGATGAAAAAATATCGAATACAGTAGTCTTTCAATGTCTCTCTTATTGAGAATATGTTCTGTACCACAAGAAACATTAGCACAATAATGTACATGCACATGTATTTTATGAATAAATAACTATACCTGTGATACATTTTATTTCTCAGGTGGGCATTGAGAATTTGAGGTTTGCTACTATAAAACCTTACTACACTGCCTCTCTTTTCTGAACATTAGATAAGGTTCTTCTTACAGGCTAATTGGGGAAGCTTTCTGAAGTCATTGAGATCAGATTTGGCCCAATTGTTGGAAGGAGAATTACATGAAGTTTCTGGAAAAGTATCTTTTCGGAGTTCCCTAGACCACCAGATCAAGGTGGACAGGAAATAAGGAGTTCTACTTTTCAGTAGCCACTTCCTTCCTCTTAGCATTTGAAGAGCTTCCAGTTCCACACACCTGGACAACCCATCTGGTATCCACTTTATTACTGGAATGTCTCTCTCCGGGGTTTTATTGCTGAGATGTTTCTCTCCGGGGTTTCGCCTTGGGAAGCAGTTGGCTGTGTCACAAGTGAAGGCCCCAATTCATCACTGCCCTTTGTCCTTGTTCCTCTTCTAGCTGGAGTTGGGGGTATCAGCCAGGCTCCAGAGTGCCCCTCTCTTCTTGGCCATACATTTACATTGGGCTGTAGCAACCCAGCATGGGCCTCATGCATTAGTTTCTGGAAGTTTTCTCCCAGCTTTGCTGACAAGTTGAAGTTCTCTTCATCTCTCATCTATGCGTTAAATGCCCTGTGCTGCTTTCTTGCCTGGAAATCTCTTGCACCAAAATTGGCCTCTGAGGAGTCATTTTTCACTTACATCTGTTGTGTTCTGTTTTCTTTTTCTTGACTATCCCTGCCTGCATCTCTGTGACATCATTTTTTTAAAATTTTATTTTAAAGATAAAAAAATAGATAAGACATTAGAAGCTATACAGAATTTTTGAAAAGATGGTAAGTATTCAACAATGGTTGTTACATTGTACATTGTTGTCTTCAAAGTAGTTGTTCAGGTTGCCAGGTATAAGCATGTAGAATTGGTCAGAATAAATTGTAAGCATTAACTGCTTCCTTCAGAAAAACAATAGAAATGAGTAGTGTAAACATCTTAGCTGCCCTGTGTATATACAGACATGATTTTTCCCTTCCTTTATTTCTTTTCTCCTTTCCCTCATCCCAACTGTTCACTCTATTGAGCTGATTTCCTTATATATTTTGTACCTTTCAGACTTGATTTATTATTTTCAGGTTCTTACACTAGGGGAGATAATATGACTTTTACACAAGTGGATTTGATTTATTTCACTTATGAGTATTGTTTCTAGTTCCGTCCATTTACCTATAAAAGATGATTTTATCTTTCTTTGTGGCTGAGTAATACTTCATTGTATAAAAAAACTGCATCATTTTTTTATCCATTCCTCAGTTGATGGGCATTTGCTTTTTTCTAAAATTTAACTATGAAAAATTGCAGTGCTATAAACATGGGTACACATATATTGCTGTGGAATGATGTTTTCAATTCTTCTGGAAAAATAACCAGAGAAATTGAATAGCTGGATCAAATGGGACTTCTAATCCTAGTTTTCAAAGAAATCTCCACTCTGATTTCCATGTAGTTGCACCAGTCTACACTCCCACCAACAGTGGAGAAGTATTCCTTTTTCACCACAGTCCCTCCAGCATTTGTTACTGGTTTTCTTCATGATAGATATTCTTGCTGGGGTGAGATGAAATCTCAGTGTTGTTTTACTTTGCATTTCTTGAATGACTAATGATACTGAACATTGTTTCATATATTTATTTGCCTTTTGTATTTCTTCCTCTGAGAAGTGTGTATTCATCTCAGATGCCCATTTTTGGATTGGGTTTTTAAGTTTGGGGCCTAGTTCTTTTTAACTCTTTATAAATTCTAAGTAGAGGTCCTTTATCTGAGTGCTATGAACTTTTCCCCCAATTTGTGGGCTTTATTTTCATTGTGTTGGTGATTTTTTTTTTTTTTTGATGTACAAAAACTTTTCAATAAGATAAAATCCCAGTTGCTGATTCTTTAAAATATTTTCTGTGCAGTTTGGTTTTTGTTCATGAACTTTCTGCCTACCCCTATGTCTTCAAGAAATCTACCTACTTTCTTTTTTAGTGGATTGATTCTATTTTAATTAGATCTTTAATGCATTTGGACACTAGTTTAGTGCATGGTGATTGGCATGGATCTAGTTTTCGTTTTCAGCACGTAGAAAGCCAGTTTTTCCAGCACCATTTGTTA